>VZTD01006196.1:280117-290589 GCA_013397725.1 Rhagologus leucostigma | reverse complement strand
ACCCGCACCGGCCCCGGGAGTGGCCAGGGCTGCTCCCGCACCGCCGCCACGGGGATCCGCTGCACTGGCGGCGCGGCGGCCGCGCGGCTCTCCTCCCGGCAGACGGCCCCGCAAGCCCCGGTCCGGCAGCCCAGCCCCGCAGCCGGCTGCTCCAGGGGCCCCGCTCCACACAGCCGGCGCTGCTGCAAACCAAGGTACAGCGCTGATCTGTGCTGTTGGTTATTGGTTATCAGTTGCCTTAAATGCGGCTGAATTAGGGCTCTTTAACAAGGTGTGATGGGTGCACGTCACCCGGGGGTGGATGGTGCAGTCCCAGGAGCCCCGCGTCCCCGTGCCACCCCCTGGCACACGGCTGTGGGGTCCCGCTCACCGGCGCACACACGGACAGGCGTTCCCCCCTCTTCCCGAGGAGGGGCCGGTTCCCCAGGCCGCCCCTGAGCCACCGCGGCTGGCAGGGGCAGCGCACGGCTCCGCAGGGCACATGGCGTGGGGCTGGCACCGCGGCCCTGTGGGCAGGGGCAGGACGGATGGAAGCGGACAGGGATGGGGAGCCGGGAGAGCAGCCGAGGAGTAGCGGGCAGGGTCCCAGTGGGCTCAGGGCCCGAGGGGACAGCATCCTCTGACATGGAGCTCTCAAATGGGGACTTGCCTGCTATGGCACAGCCCACGCAGGGCACTCGTGCCAAGACACATCGGGTTGGGCTGTGCCCCCTGCTCCCAGCTGTACAGTTGACTACTTCTCCCCGCTCCTTTAATCAGTAGCACAGCAGCAACAGCAGCCTTGTCCTTGCGTTTTGTGTCATCCTTATCTCGGCCCTGATAACTGTCTCTGTATTTGGGAAGGTCCCACCTCCACTGGGTCTTTCCAATAACTAAAAGGGGGGGAAATGGGCAGACATGTCACCTTTTGAACGCTCCATCATCAGGCCACTCTCCAGAGCACCTGGAATCTCCTTGCAAACAGGTTGTGTATGACAGCACCCAGTTTCCCTACAGATTGGATCCCAAAGGATAACTATCCTTTTCTCTCCATGCTGCCATCACGGCATGTCTCTGGAGCTCGCAGTGTTTTCCGAGCTGCCTTTTGGCACTAATCAGGTGGGTATAAAGTGGAGCTCCCCCTGCCCCAGCTACTCCCCCCGCTGTCAGCTTGTGGTGAAGAAGGAAAAAGAAAGAAAGACGGAAAAGAAAGCCCTGGCGTGAGGTGCCTTTGTTCAGGACAAGTTATGCGTGAAATCTTTTTGTCCTTCCTAAAGGAAGGCAAAAGTTGCGGTTGATTTGGGGAAAAGAGAGGCAAGTGGAGCACTCCAGAGACTGAGGTGCCGCTGTGGGCAGGCGGGAGGGGGGTGGATGGGCAGACGTTGATGGGAATCTGGTGCTGCAGATGTGCTCGTATCTGTGTCCTCTCTTTTCCTCTCTTTTCCTCTTGCCTTGCCTTGCCTTGCTTTCTCCTTCTCCAACAAATTCATCAGGCTTGACTTTGACTTCGACTTCTTCTTTCCAAACCTGCGCCTGATGGCTGCGTCCCCTGAGGATGTTTTGTTACACACCGTAGTGCCTAATTCTGGTATCTTTCCAATTTCATGTCAAAATCTTACTGGGAATCAACCTGCCAAGGTGTAAACATCCATACATGGTGCAGTTGTACTCGAAGGGAGGGTGCATCCTGATGGGGCTGTGCCTGCCCTCAGAGGCAGGAGGGTGCTGGGTGTCCTTTGTCACCCAGGCAGGACAAGGCCCAGCCGAGCTGGCAGCTGGGCACGGTGGCAGGAGCAGTGCCAGAAGCCGGGAGGCTGCTGCTGCTTCCAGCCCAGCGAGCTTCGGCTGCCCAGCGGGACAGCGTTCCCTGCCTGCATGGCTGCCTTCGCCAGAAGCTTTCCCTCTACTCTTGGGGGAGGGAGGAGGGAGTTTCTTTGTTAGCTTTCTTCCTCCTGTCTGCCTGCGGCCGGGGCTCCCCGTGCCGCGGCCAGGTGCCCTCACTCCCCCCGAAGAGGCAGCAGTGGGGTGTTCAGGAATGGCAGGGTGGGACAAACCTGGGGGTTGACCTGCCCTGGCTGAGCTTTTTTGCCCAGCATGCTTCTGGTTTGGGCTGTGGCTCCCCTGGGAATATGAAATTTGATTTCTCTCCTCTTTTGTTCTCTGGGGTTCGTCTCTGCAGTGTTCTGCAGGACCCGTACCTGGCACCTGAGCCAAGCCACGTAGGAAAGGGTGACTCCAGGGTGACACCTCAGTGCAGGACATGGCACAGGCACAGGGAGCTCTCCTCTAAAACAGCCATCACCAGCTGGCCAGGGCCTGCACGTGTCATTTTCACCTGCTTTTAAACAGACATTGCAGGTGTTTTCTTTGGCATTTTGAAACTGCTGTCACAAACCCATTCTCTGCAGAGGGAGCAGCTCCAGCCCCTCAGGACACCTTCCCAGGAATGGAGGCACAGCTGGACATGGGGCTAGGGGCTTCAACCTCCACTGGCCACTGGCACCCTCCAGCCCTGGCGCCAATGTCCAGCAGAGCCTTCCTCACATTTACCAGTGGGAGAGGAAGGAAAGGATTTTTCTTATCCCATCCCCATACCCAAACTGGGTTATGGGACTATGAATCCCTACCTCTCTGGCAGGATGGTCTCAAGGATAAATATATGAGCTGTAGTGGAAATTGGTCGTGGGAAGCACACAGATAGCACAGACAGAGGCTCTGGCACGGCTCTGCTCCTGTGCCTGCCAGCCTGAGGGACTCTATCCTGGGAGTTCATGTGAACTCCTGAAAACACACAGCAGAATTCCTGCCGGGAGCCACTAAGGACACTACACAGTGCTGGAGCAAGCAGCAAGTCACCTGGGATAAGTACCAGCAGTGGGCTGTAAGATGTTCTTGGAATGTAATTCACTTTAATGAGCAAATACCCTGAGCCAATCAGTGCCCAGATTCCCACCCTTTTTATCTCCACGTATTCCACAGGAGTGCAGAATTTGATCCATCACACCAAGCTTGTTGCACTGCATAATGAAATATAGGGAGCATTAAGCAACACCTTTGGCAACTTCTCTGGTGAAGTTTTCCAGTAAAACCTATCAGTGGCCCAGAGCAGTTCGGGAAATAATAATAAGGAAGAAGCGGAGGCAGCGGAGTTTTACGGACTCCCAATGCACAAGAAACCATTTTATTTAAAAACAATGCATTCAATATCAGGTTATGGCACATGAGTCAATGCTGCAGGCACATCACACCGCGGGATCACACTGAGAGCTCCCGAGCTCCCGATGCTCACGACGAGGACGCGGCACGGTCATGAGGGGAGCCAGGGCACGATGTGCTGTGCAGCCACACTCCAGCCCCGGGTTGGAGACACACACAGCCTGGTCCCAGCCTGGTCCCGAGGCTTTCCATGGTCGTGAGGCTGGAGCAGCTCTGCTTGCAGCGTCCTTCCCACTGTGTGCGGCTTTGCCGCTCACCTGAGACGTGCCCTGGCCCTTTATGAACATCAGCCATTGAAAAATAAACAATGCTTTTAGTATGGCCCTTGATAATGAAATCTTTATTACAATTATGGCATTTTTTCTCTTTTTTAAAAATGTTTGTCTTTTCTTATTGAAAACAACTCCATCAGGCATTGAACTGTAGAGCCATTGGAATAAAGACACATTCATTTACAGAAAACCTGCTTTTTCCTATTTGTCCTGTTTTTGCAGCCTCCATTCACAGTTAGTTCTGTTTCACGAACTCTTGCTTTTTGCTTTAGTCCACAATTACACCCGGTAGCCAAATGCCTGTTTTCACGTGCCTCGCTACCATTCACCAAGGAGATGCAAGCAACAAAAATACAGACCCAAGATGTAGAAAAGAAGAAACGAAACATGTATTCCCAATCCTATGTACACCCCCAGCACCTTGGCACCCATCCTGTTGGCAGAGGGGCTGGAGTGGGATGTGGCTGCCACTGGACACTGTCCTGGCTGCCCAGGGCTGAGCAGGGTCTCCCAATGGAGGGAGATGCTCAGGAGGACTTCTCTGGATTTTGGAACCTCAGATGTTTTGTACTTACGGGTATTGATCACACTGCATTACTTCTGTTGACTTGTCTAGACATTCAGTCATGGGAGGGAGAATTCTCTGTGAACCATCAGGAACTCATGCAGGAAGTTTTGGGGCCAAAGAGAGGGAAGGAAGAGCCCAGCTGAGGTGACGCCGCATGCAGGGGCCACTGGCTGTCCTGAGCAGGGAGGGCAGCCCCCAGCACCTTCTAAATAACAATTAAATAAATAATTAAGATACCTGCTTATTAATGCAAAGGCATTTCTGCCGGAGAGAGGCAGCCCCAGAGAGCCTCTCCTCCTCAGCCACCAGCTTCTCCATCCCCTGCCGTCCTCACCTCTCCCTCAGACCCCACCAGGCAAAACAAAAGCTACACACTTTGAGATGGTTTTCCACCTTGCACGAGCTTGGGCAAAAAATATTGATACTAAGAAGCAATTTACTTTGGGCTGTGCTGTGCCATCGATCGCGGGGCAGAACTCCCCATTAAAATCAATGATTCTGAAATGTTCAATGTGGGTCTGGAGCATCGATGGGGAGTTTTGCTTAAAAATCAATGATGTAATATGGCGCTCTGTCAATAATTTTTCTGTATTCCCATTTCCAGATATTTGCAGTCAGTTTTGTGCTTCCTTCTCTGCGTTTGGTGCCTTTGTGCCTTTGCAAAGTTCTGGTGGTGATGACAGGGCTGTCCCCAGGACTGGCAGGGGGTTCTGTCCCTCTCCAGGACCAAGGGAGGTTCCAGAAACTGTATGGAGCGCCTTGCTCCCTGCTTTCATGCCAGTATAATGATAATAGTTCTCATTTCTTTAATTTGCTGATGAGAAATGATGAGTCCCTACAGGAAACTGGAAAAATGCCTCTTGATAAAAATGTCTGGCATTAAGACAAGCCAACAAGGGTCATTCGGGGTTCGGGGTGACCCTTCTGCCCCAGTGGACTCTTTGCCATTAGGATTAGGGTCGCTGGGCACCTGTTTACCATGGGCTCCAGTGACCAGCACAGCTGCCGTACAGCTACATAGGAAACAACATCAGAAATAATTCATTCCTGCACTTTACTGATGACCAGTGCAGAGCTCTTCCTTCCCTATGTGATTTCTGTTTGGGGCTGAACAATCTGTGTGCTCCAGCACGTGCAGAAGGGTCCCTGCAGGCTTGGCTGGGACCGGTGCTGCCCGGCCACTGCCGGCCCCACAGCTCCCAGAGGCTGTGATCCCACAGCCCTTGCTGGCTCTGAGGGGACTCAGTCCTTCCCTGGGGACACGGGCAGCAGGGGGGGACAGGGACAGCTTGTCCTTGTGCTCTGCAGGGTCTGTGCCTGGCACAGCCAAGCTCCACTGCTGGGGTCAGGCCCTCACACACGACAGTGACACCGATGAGAGCACAAAGCACAGCTCCTGTGGCACCACACGGCACTGGGACATCACTGCACCACGTGCAGCCCTGGACATGGGGCAGCAGGGGGGTGATCCAAGCCCCGCCACAGCCCTAAATAGCCTTTGGAAAAGCAAAGCTGGGAAATGTGGGATAATTCAAATGAAGGAAAAGCCACCAGCTCTTTCTCCACCTGGGGGCGTGGGGGAGAACTGTCCCGGCTGGGGAGACCACCAGGACATGCCCAGGCTGCTCGGGTTGGATGTTGTGCTCGAGATCTCCTTCCTTATCTCCTATGTCGGCTTGTAGGTAAAGAAGCTGAGAAAAATTCACATGTGCCATTTTAAATATTGGATTTTGCATCTTTTTTCATTGTGGGGTCAATTCTCACCCAGAGTAGTAAAAAATGGTTAAATACTTGCCAGCATACTCATAAGAAACCCAGCTACTTCCCAGGGTCCTTTATCCTGAGACATAACGGCCAACACTTCCCAACTCTAAGTGACCCTATTGTTTGTCCTGTCCCCAAGCAGCTGGATTTCCTGTGGTGCCAAGGAAGCACCTGCCATGTCTGACCTGGAGTGCTGTTGGTGATGGGAAAATGGGACCACTGCTCCAGCTGTCTGACTGGTGAGTTAGAGACATAAATGCGCAAATCTGGTAATGGCATTTCCTCCTCCCTGCACTCTAGCTCTCTTCACTTACCTACAAAAGCCAGTTTTAAAAATCCCAGTGCCTGGATTCCATTTTTGCCCATCCTGCCGGTCCCTGCCCAAGCAGAGGGACAGGGTTTGGGGCTTTTCTCACCCAATACGTCTCCAGAGCAGCCTAATTCCATTTATTGTGGTGGTTTAACTTTGATATCAAATGACAGAATAGTATCAGATGAATGGGAATGAATGCTTCAGCCTGTCTAGTCTGGACTAGGATCTGTCCCTAATGGAATTAAAACACTGAAATACTCCGAGAGTGATATAAACACCTAGCTAAGGTACGAGCCACTTTGTGACCTTCTTCTTGTTATTCTTTAAAAAATGTAAAATTCAGTAAATACGAAAATACCCAAGCGGTGGAAATCAGGATCCACACTGAGGAACTTGCATGTGACAATGCACTGCAATTCCAGGTGGCTTCCTCCATCGGCCACGGCAACGCTGAGCTATTGAGAGCAACAGATACAAAAGAAGCAAAACCTTTTAAAAGTAGCATTTCTAGCTCTAATGGGAAGGAACAATAAAATGAAGAGATTTAGGGCATTTAGTGGAACGCTAAAATATGAAGAGATATGAAAACATACTGAGTGGCTTATCTAGAAATGCAAAATGTTTCAACTTTGCAGCTGCACAAATCGCATCCACAGAGTGTGATAAAAGCTTCTGCACTGCTAAATACACTGAAACCCTTGGACGGGCAGTGGCTAAAAAGCATCTTTAAATTACAGAAAAGATTTTAGGGTGGGTTTGTTTCCTTTTTAGAATTCTATCTGAAGAATGTTTAATTTGGTTTTGGGCACTTTTTTAGACAATCATTTGGCACTTCAAGATTTAGGTTCTTAGGCACAATGCGACAAGGTGAGTTTGGCCAGTCCTTCACCGTGCATCCTGTAGAGCAGCTGGAACTCTGCAGGCAGCTGGTGGGACTCCTGCCACTTGGTTGTGAACTTGGTTCCCTTCTTGTCATAGTAGTGGTATGGGAGGTCCTCCCGCGTGTTGGGGTCGAAGCCGAAGGGCCAGAATCCGTACAGGTGGATCTCGTCACATATGGCCGAAGCCAGGGTGTACATGAGGATACCTGTGCTCAGCCGCTTCGGGGACAAGTGCTTGTTCCTCCAGTACCTGGGGAGACAAGCAGGTGAGTCAGGACCAGTCTGTTCAGAAATAACTGAAGGATGTTCTGAAGCAACCACAAAACTGCAGTGGCTCTGAAAACAAGCAGTCCTGACTTGCCAGATTGTGCCTATCACATCAGGCATGAGGGAGAAATCACTTAAGAGATGTATTGGTACAAAGAGATGTATTTGGTCAGTTAAATGCAAGGCACCCACCTGTTAACGTGCTGCATGATATTTCCTGGCCAAGCCAACTGGACCTTTAGCTGCCCTCTGTGCTCAACAAAGAAGTCAACCAGTGTTCTCGTGACTGTCGCCGACGTGTGGAAGAAAAAAGCGGGGATCCAAAGAATGGCCCCATCGAGCTTTTTCAAACTTAAAAAGAAGTTGTTGCGATCCTGAATGGTCAAGAGGTTGTTGTAATACTTCTCCAGGATGCTGGGGTTGAAGGTGGTAAGGTTGGTTTTCCTCCCAACATCTTTCTGGAAAGCCTCGGTTGGAGCAAAATTGCACCGAAAGACAAAATCTGATTTATCAATTTCCTGCCCACACTGGCTCCCGGTCAGGATCCCACTGTTGCCGACCACGGCGCAGATGTTGTAGTGCTTGTTCAGGATGGGAGACACATCGGGAAGCAGAGACCTGAAGTTGTTGCTGATGGAGAAAACGTACTTGTGGCTGGAATAATCGTAGTGCATCAGCTGCCCGATCCGAACGCTGCTCTTGGTCAGAGAAAAGTTTTTGATGACGTCGACATGCTGAAGGATTTCTTGCCTAAAACAAGAGCAAAAGAACAGAAAACACGGAGTTCTAGTTCCCTTTTTTTTGCAGTGGATTTGTTTTCCACCTAGACTTACATTTTTCCTTTTTTTTAAAAGTGCACTAAAGCAGTTTCCTGAGTAACAGGGTGCAGTGGCTTTTTAAATTAATATAAATAGATGGGAATGAGGGAGCTGGCTCCTCACCTAGAGCTCCACTTCTCTTTACCAGCTGGTCCCTACTGACACCACCTTAGGCTGTGCCTGTGCCTCTTGGAGTAGTGTCAGGATTTAAATACGGGACTGGCTGCTTAGGACAAGGGGTGCAGCTCCCAGTACATCCCCCACAGTCACCCAGCTGTGAGGTGTGCACTGCACTGCCCTGTCTGGGCTGTGACAGGGTGAGGACGGCTTTCTGCTGGGGCTGTGTGTGCCTTTCATTCCTGGTGCAGCAAGGCAGCAGGCACGTGAAGCAAACCCAGGGTATCCAATTGAATTAACAGGAGATAATTTATATATATATATATGTTCTCATTAACAAGCTTCCAATCATGAAGCCAAGCAACAGTTGCTGTCTCCATCTATGCAAATATAGTTCCTTAATTCATATTTGGGCAAGCACAGCAGCAGTTTTACAGGGGTTATTAGGGATACTTACAAAGCAAACAAAACCAACCCTGTTTGGGAATTTCCCTTGCAGGGCATAAAATTAGAAACTCAATAGGACTTTATTTGCTTATGTTTATGGAAAACAAACAACCATTCCTCCAGCTCTCATCCTCCAATGTCTGAGCGTTAATGGAGTCCCACTGGGTGCCCTAATTACGGGTTCTGGCTGACGGACAAGTGCAAAGGCAGCTCCTGAGGCATCAGCTAAAATCATCAGAGGGGTAGCACAGAGACAGGCTTATGGAGCTGCTGGTGCCAGGGATGGAGCAACACTGAGGGTGGCCGCTGTCACATAGCCTGGGAGGTCCTGGGGAAAAGATGGGACAAAGCACCACCTCCTCTCTGTAGCCCATGGCTCCTGAGGGCAGCATGTGGCTGCACTGGAAGGGAATTACTCGTCCTGCTGTCCTTAGACAGCGGCCTGAAGGGAGGAGAAAAGCCCAAACCCTGCACTGAGAGGTGCAGCAGCGCCATCCTGCCTGGCCACAGAGCTGGATTCCTGCTCCCCAGGCGGGACATGTGCAGAGCCACGAGGCAGTCCTTAAACCAGCAGGCATTTGTCAGGACGAAATTACAATCTGTCTTAAACGGCTACGTGGTTTTATATATTTTCTTTTATAGAAATGTTTAATATATGTAATCAGCAATTAGATGTATGTATAAAGAGTACAAAGCTCTGTGCCTGCCCCCGCAGCCAGAGCGGAGCTGGAGGCAGGAGCAGCACTGCACTTGCTTGGAACTGCCGGCAGCTGGGAAGTTTCTCTGTGTGTGTTTTGGCCTCCATGAGCACAGCATTTCATGGCTGTTACAGTCCGAAGTGTTTCCAGTCTTAAACCACAGCTATTTATTCTGAAGTAATGACAATTCTACTTGCACACCAGGAAACTGGGTCACCTTCTGGTACAATAATGTGTGTTGCAGCCTGGTGCCCTGCTCTGAAATACTCAAGTCTTCCAGAGGAGCTGCAACTGTCTGGGGAAAAGCTCTGGTTCAGCCTTTTCTCTTGCCACTGGCAAATTCCTCAAAGCTCAGAGTACTTAGCAGAGCACTGCATTCCCTTAACTCCCGGTGGGAAGGGGGACAGCCTTGGCGTGCCCAGCTGCTCGCTCACCTCTGGTGGGCGAAGGCGCTCCGGTTGAAGGCCCACTTGGAGGGCTTGTCCTGCAGCTCCTGGCCCAGGGAGCTGGTGATGGGGACAAACGAGGGGTCCAGGAACTTCAGCGCAAACTGAGACCTGGAGATGGGCACAGACACTGAAACACGCACACACATGGAGACACATGGAGACACAGAGACAGCCACGTACACGCGTGGGGACACCCAATGCACACGGAGACACCCAATGCACACACATGGGGACACCCACGCACACACATGGGGACACATGGAGACACAGCCATGTACACACATGGAGACACCCACACAGCACACACATAGGAACACCCATGCACACACATGGGGACACATGGAGACACCCACGCACACGCATGGGGACACCCATGCACACACATGGGAACACCCACGCACACACATGGGGACACATGAAGACACCCATGCACACACATGGGCACACCCATGCACACGCATGGGGACACACGAAGACACCCGTGCACACTCATGGGGACACCCACACGACACACATGGAGACACCCTCACAGCACACATGGGGACACATAGAGACATCCATACAGCACACGTGAGGACACCCACGCAGACGCAGAGACACCCACGCAAGCACACAACACACATGCACACACACACACCTCATACAGACACGCAGACACCCCGCACACCCCACACACCCCACAC
>VZTD01006196.1:196204-279590 GCA_013397725.1 Rhagologus leucostigma | reverse complement strand
GTTTCCCTTCCGAGAGGCCCAGCGAGCCCCGCGTTAAGCCCCTGTGCCACCCCAGCTGCCCCAGTGAGCCCACCAACAACGCCAGGTTTCCCCCCCAGCAGCCCCCAAAGGCCCCAGTGCCACCCGGACAGGCCCAGTACCCCCCAAGAGCCCCGGGGTCTCCTCCCCGGCAGTCCCCTCCCCGGTGTGCCCACCCTGACCTCCCCAGCACGCCCTCAGCAGCCCTGAGGTGCCCAGACCACCCTTCCCGCTGCCTTGGAATGCCCAAGTGACCCCCCAGAAGCCTGGTGTGGCCCACCCTAGCAGCCACAGGGACCCGCCTGGAGCCCCAGGGCTGCAGGGACCCCACGGAGCCCCTGGATACGCGTCAGGGCTGAGCGGGGCTCGGCCATGGGGGGCCCAGGCTGCTGGGGACCCTGCGCCTGTGCTGGAGGACCCTGTGCCTCTGCTGGGGACCCTGCGCCTGTGCTGGGGACCCTGCGCCTGTGCTGGGGACCCTGCGCCTGTGCTGGAGGACCCTGCGCCTCTGCTGGGGACCCTGCGCCTCTGCTGGAGGACCCATGTCCGGGTGGGCGCACAGCCTCCCCAGGTCCCATTTCCCTGTGACACTGTAGATCACGGATGGTGTGTATGGAGCTATGGGAGCTTGTGCTGGGCAGTGCAGACTCTGTGCTGGCTTGGAAGACCACTGGCTCTTTAAAAGCCTGGTGTTTGGAGCACAGGTCATTAAACTGCCCCTTAAACCACAGAGCAAATCCCATGTGGACTCCAAGAGAGCCTTCTGCACTCCCAGGGATGTGTCTCATGAACACGACCTGTGCATGCTGCATCGCTCTCAGTGTTTCTTCATTTTTCCCCTCACAAAGCCCCCCTCCAGCCCGCTCTGCCTCCGAGCCCAGAGTTCACTGAAGTACCTCATAAATAATAGATCCTGTCTTTGTAGCCCCGTCCTTGCTCTGGGCTATTTCCTACCCGCTCTCCATGCACAGAGCTCTCTTTGAAGAGCAGGAACATGAGGAGCTCACAGGGTTGGGGTTTGCATCAGTGTGGTTCTTCAGCCTGCAGTGGGAGTTCGGCCAGAGTACGGCCTGAGGTCTATATCCCACTCCTGTGGGATGCCTGTGGCTTTGGTGGAGAGAGAGAAAAGGCTGGGAATGCAGGAAATAGCAGTGGTTTGACACAGTGCACAGGCATTTTACCTGACTGTCACCTGATGTCCGTTATTGTCCACCCAGTGCACGGTGTCTCCAGCTTCAGCATGGATAGTGTTGTCCCAGGGAAATCCTAGGCTTCCCACGATAAATCAACCACAGACTTTTGCTTTAAATATTTTAGAAATCAGTTCTATAACATTTAATACTGTCTCCTGTAGTTTCTGACCTTGAGTCCTGGGGCTGGGAATAAACACCAGAGTGAGACTGTGCAGCCCTGGTGTCACAGTCCTGTCCACTCTCCTGGCTCTTCTCTGGCAGGAGAGCTCCCAGCTGCTGGACTGGGAAAGACAATTCAGTTCCAAGGCTCTGCCATGGACACCTTCCACTGGACCAGGTTGCTCATAGCCCTGTCCAACCTTTCCAGCAGGACAAGTAGCACTACTGCGGAGTCACTGCTCTGGGGGACAGATCAGCTGGAGCAGCCTGGAGCTGGAGCAAGGACATCGATGGCACTCTGGTCCCGTGTTTGGACCCATTTTTCCCTTGATTCTGCCCATGCAAAAGAGATTTGGGAGGGCCTTGGGAAGGTGTTTTGGTAAGAAACGTTTAAACCCTGCCGTGTGCCACAGCCTCTCCCCTGACCCACCGTGAGCCCCAGCCCCGCCAACAAGTTGCAGTGGAAACAAAGGCAGTTCTTGCTTCAGATTCTTCAGAGATAGCAATATGTCAGGAGCCCCTGGAGAGGCCGAAAGTAAATGAATCAGTGCTAGAAAGTGAAGGATATCATCCGTGCTGAATGGTGAAAAGGAGTCCTGAACAGTATCTTCATTGATTTTCCTGTAATTGACACAGAGCTCGGCTCGCCGGAGGCTGCGGCAGGAGCGGGGAGGCCCAGGTACCACTCCCGCCTCGATCAGGCAGCTCGGGGCTGTGGGCAGCTGCGAAGGAGCAGTGGGCCAGGAGTCCGTGTTTTCACTGGTCACAGGGTGCTCTGCAAGCTGTCTTGAGGACAAGGGGCAGCTCAGAAAGACGTGTCCCAGGCTGCCAGCAGCTTCCCACCAGCCCTGGGACAGCCCGGAGTGCAGCGAGCCCTCAGCCGGTGAGAAACGCCGGCCCTTAAGTCAGGAAAATCCAGCAGTGGCAGCAGCAGGAAAGCTGGTTAGCTGAGATCTGAGGCTCTCCAAGGAGGAACGTGCCTTCTGTGTGAAACCTCTCAGCTGGGCAGTGGGACAGACCCCGCTCTCCGGGCACCCGTGGACACCCTGTCCCGGGGCAGAGCCACCCGGGCAGCAGGCATGGCGCTGCTGGCACAGCTCGGTGCAACGAGCCACGGAGCTGCTGGTGGGCACGGGGAGCAAGGCTGGGACAGGGACAGAGTCTGGCTGCGACTGGAGTGGAGCCGGCATCGTGTCCAGGGCAGGGGGAGTGTTCCAGAGGCTCTCACTGGCCAGCAGGCTGGGTGTGCGCTTAGGAAATGTTCCCACTTTTTGACTTATTCATGGAAATGGGACATGGGCTTTATAACAGTACAGGAAACTTATGCTTTGAAGATTTGCCCCCACTGAAATCCACTTTTTCCAGGGTATCTCTGCAATTTCCCTCCCTCCTTTGAAGCTGGTGTTTGGGGTCTCCAAACATAAGAGGGTCTCTGCCTCACGGCGCTCCAAGCGGTTTTAAAGTCTCTTTAAAACCAGGTGCTTGTCAGCCTGCTGGAGTGTGAAGATCCATGGATTTATTACCACGAGCATTTTCCCTCCTCAGCCGCGTTTAGCAGCCAAGGCTGCTGGATTGCAGCGCCTCCGCTTGGGCTGCAAAGGTATTCCCGGGGAAAGGGTGTGAGGAGCGAGCTCCTGCGGCTCCTGGGACACCCTGCTGGGCTGAGGAACCCTCACATCCCGGCCCTCAACGCAGTGGGAGCAGCCACAGAGGCAGGAGCCAGCGGCAAACAGGGGGCACAGCGGGGACACTGCCGTGGGTGCTCGGGGCCAGACGGGACCCCAGTGGGACCAGTGAGGGCTGGGCAGGATTCAGACTGGAACCGGGGGGACCCCAGTGGGACCCAGGCAGGATCCCGTCGGGACCCGGGTGGAACTCCGGCCGTCCCCCGGCGGGACCTCGTCCGCCTGCGCCCCGCGGTTTCCCTGAGTCACTCCCCGCCCGGAGCCCCGCGTTCCTGCTGATGCAGCGCCGGGGTCACTAAATGCTTTGTTGAACGCCTGCCCGCGTGTGCCTAAGTGCTTTCAGCCTGGGTGGCTGCTGAATCGGGTTTCCTGGGACAATTATTTTGAACATAAGTACCCAAAGTCTGCTCGAGTCCTTTTCTAAGTGCTTACGTTATTTTGTTTTAAAAACCTGGCATTGCATCCTTATCCCTGAGGTCAGAGCGGTCCCAGAGATGTACTTATTTTAATTATATTTGGAAAAACGCTTGCTGGGCACAATGGGCACGTCTCTCCTCCTGACTCTGAAACTTGCAGTGTTTTCTCTCAGCCTGTGAGCTCTCACCTTTCTGGCAGTGCCACTGAGCCCCGGGCACGGGTGCACATCCCATCGGGAATGTTTGGGAATTCAGTCCCAAGCCTCAGTGGGAAACAACGGGAATAGTCCTGGTGTGCCTGTGAGGAGGCATTGGTGTGTGTGTGTTGTTACCTCCTCCACTCACTGCTGCTCTTAGCGCAGGACCAGGGTTAGTTAAGCCAGGCTTGGCAAGGCCGGCAGCTGAAGGAGGTTCCTGGGGGCTCAGGAGAACACAGGGACAGCTGCCCCTGGAATGGGGAAATTGCCAGTTCCCAGGTTATTATTCACTCTTGCCTAGCTAAACCACCAGGAATTTACTAAAGGCTTCAGGATTTAAAGTCATCATTTCTTTTAATAGTTTATTACATTTTAAAACCATCCCACCAGCTGGTTTGTGGCACTGCATTAATGCCTCTCGTGCCAACTGCTTCATTGCCTTCCCAAGGAAACTGGAGAGATCCTGGAGTGAGGAGCCTACTCCAGAGGCTTCTCTCGGTAGTGGAGAAAGAGCTGATGAGCCCAGCCATGTCCCCAGCCCTGCAGGGATGCAGAGAACCACAGGGACGCAGGGCACCACAGGGATGCAGGGAACCACAGGGATACAGGGCACCACAGGGATGCAGAGAACCACAGGGATGCAGAGAACCACAGGGATGCAGAGAACCACAGGGATGCAGGGCACCACAGGGATACAGGACACCACAGGGATACAGGGAACCACAGGGATGCAGGGCACCACAGGGATACAGGGCACCACAGCGATGCAGAGAACCACAGGGATGCAGGGAACCACAGGGATGCAGGGCACCACAGGGATACAGGGCACCACAGGGATGCAGAGAACCACAGGGATACAGGGAACCACAGGGATACAGGGCACCACAGGGATGCAGAGAACCACAGGGATGCAGGGAACCACAGGGATGCAGGGCACCACAGGGATGCAGAGAACCACAGGGATGCAGGGCACCACAGGGATACAGGGAACCACAGGGATGCAGGGCACCACAGGGATGCAGGGAACCACAGGGATGCAGGGCACCACAGGGATGCAGGGAACCACAGGGATGCAGGGCACCACAGGGATGCAGGGAACCACAGGGATGCAGGGCACCACAGGGATGCAGGGAACCACAGGGATGCAGGGCACCACAGGGATGCAGGGAACCACAGGGATGCAGGGCACCACAGGGATGCAGGGAACCACAGGGATGCAGGGCACCACAGGGATGCAGGGAACCACAGGGATGCAGGGCACCACAGGGATGCAGGGAACCACAGGGATGCAGGGCACCACAGGGATGCAGGGAACCACAGGGATGCAGGGCACCACAGGGATGCAGGGAACCACAGGGATGCAGGGCACCACAGGGATGCAGGGAACCACAGGGATGCAGGGCACCACAGGGATGCAGGGCACCACAGGGATGCAGAGAACCACAGGGATGCAGGGCACCACAGGGATACAGGGAACCACAGGGATGCAGGGCACCACAGGGATGCAGGGCACCACAGGGATGCAGGGCACCACAGGGATGCAGGGCACCACAGGGATACAGGGAACCACAGGGATGCAGGGCACCACTGCAGGGATGCATAGCACTGCAGAGATACACGGCACTCCAGGGATACATGGCACTGCCACTCGCCCAAGCTGCTGCCATGGTCCCCTGTGGGCTGGCACATGGCTGTATCCTTCGGGATGTGTCTGCCTGTCTGTGTCAGCCGGTCTCAGCAAGGACAGCCAGCCCTACTGTGGAAAATCCTAATGAAAGGGCTAAAGCTGGGAAGAGTAGGGAGCGATTAGTGGTGTGCATGCAGCTGAGCTTCCTGCAGATTACTTGTCTTTAGACCTAATCCTCCATGCTGGAAAAAATCCCAAATCTCTTCATCTTTTTATGGAGTGATTATCATAGACTGCAGAATGATTGTGTAAAAATTAATCCCGGGGCATGAGATGAGGTTTGGAGCTGCAGCGTGGTGCTGGCCAGAAGCTGGTAAACAAACCTTTCCCGGAGTGAGGGAATTAAGCTCCAGTGGCTCCCTTGTTTTCCCCGCGCTGAGGGGGCTTTATCCAGTGCTCCAGCTGGGTGCAGGAGCAGCGGATCACAGGGCGGCCGGGGATGCCCACAGGCCCGGGTCCCAAAAGGCTTTCCAGGGCTTCCCTGAGGTGTGAGGGGACTGTGGAGCGGGCAGGGGGCTTTGACAGGACAGATGGGGACACGCCAGCAGTGGGACCGTGCCAGCACACCGGCTCCAAGCGGTCATCCATCCTCAGGGCTCGGGTTCAAGAAGGTGCTTAAGCCCAGCATTAGGAGCGCACGCCGTCCCCATCCCGCTGCCAAGTGTGATGGATCTGTAACTATTCTGAAGCCATCCATGAATATTGCATGTGGATCCACTTATTGGAGCCTCCCCTGCATGGCTGCCTGGGCCTGGTTTAATGTTGGGCTGTCAGGAAATGCAAGCCAGGGAGGAATAGCTGGGGATCAGCCCTTTCAGTGCCAGCAGCCGAGGGTGTGGGGGAGAGGCAGGGAGTGAGCCGGGGGGCACTGCCAGGGATGAGGCTCTGGGCTGATTTAAATCCTCTTCCTCCCCCAGGTGTTTGATCCATGGAAGGGAACGGCACCCGGCTTTGGGGAGCTGCGTGCTGGCAGAGCCCTGGCCAGGAGCACAGGGACAGGGACCCGCCACTCAGCCCTGTCTGGAGCTGCAGGAGGGAGAGGTGACAGGGACTTGGAGTCTTGCTGCAAACTCCTGCCGTGTTTCTCATCCCCAAAAGCAGAGCCAGGGCACCCAGGCCCTGCTGCTGTGGTGGCAGAGCACTGCTGCTGTGCACAGGGGACGAGCAAGGTCAGAACTGCCCACAGAAAAGCCACCCTGAGAGGGGGCTCTGCAGTGATTCACTCAGTCAGGAGTTGGAGATTAGGCCTGGCTTATGGGTTTTTTAATTTTATGCGTTAATCAACAAGAGAGGGAATGTTTTATTTTTACTGGATGGCCGGTGTCCCTCCCATTTACACTGCACGGCTCCATTGATTTCATTAGGATCTGCCAGGCAGGAATGAGAGCGGAACTTGGCCCCCTTAATTAAGATGACTGTTACTAAAGGCAGAATGATGGAAAATAATTAACCCTGTAAAAAAACCACACGATGCTGAGAAGGAGAAATACATAATTTAGGAATCAGGAGGCCACTATGCAATATTAATTGCAGACAGCATGTCTGAACAGCACGACACACCGCGAGTCGTGCCGCTCCTCACAGCGCTGCTGGAGAGCCCAATCTGGCACTTGATGTTCGACCAAGAGCCCCAAAGTTGCATCTCTGCAATAAATGTCCTCCATGGCAGGGTCTGGGTGCATTTGGGGGCCTGGAGTGTCCTCAGGAGAGCCGGTGGCACAGGGAGCTGCTGTCTCCCCTCCTGGAGCTCCACAAATACGCTGCTTCTGCTGCTGGAGGCTCAACCAATTTCATTAATTAAAGTTCTAATTGTGCTAAGGGAGCTTTGACCTCCTAGGAAGACCCTTGCCCTTCTTTGCCAAGAAAATTGGATTATTCCCCCTAGTGCTGATTGTGAGAGCCTTCTCTGCTGCTAAAATATTCTCTCTACTTCCTAATCAAATGACTTAAAAAGGCCAAACGCGGAACTTTCAACAGCAATAACAAATACACTCATTTATTGAAAGAGACACAAGAAACAGCAATTCCATAGGCAGTTTCTGGGGAAGGCTGTAAATGGATGCAGAGGGAAGGTGCACTTGGCCCTGGCGATGCTTTAGGGGTTGGATACTGGGCTGTGAAGCTCCTTTTTGACACCAAAGCATTGTGAACCAGAGCAGTGCCCCGGAGATCGGGATTTCGGTCACCCCGGGGCTGGGACAGGGCAGGAAGAGCTGGATCGTTTCAGGATGAGGACATTGCCACAGCTGCATGGCTCTTGTCTTTGTTTCACCCTAGGTGCAACTTTTTTACCCCATTGGTCCCAATATTTTGCACTCAGAGGCAACTCCGTAATCGTGGCAGGGAAAGATGGTGGTGAAAAATCAATTCATGCTCATTTCCTGTATCACTGTCATTAACGGCAAAGCTGATAAGAACCATCTTGTTTAACTGTTAGTAGGAGAAAAAGGTTTTCCAGGGATCTTGGCTCCCAGTTGCCTCCTGCTGGCAGGGAAATGGTGGAGGCTGTGAGTAGTGCGGGGGTGTGCGTAAACCAGGAACAAAATCCTCAGTTTGGCTCCAGATCTCACCCGTTTTGCTAACATACCAGAGGACATCTTATTTTTATTTATCTCTTATATTCTGATATCCTACATTCTTAATTCAGCCTTAGGGTTCTCCTTCCAGCTCATCCTTCTTGGTCCCCATTGCAGAACAGGCCCAAAGTTGTCTGGACCCAGCAGCAGGTGGAACTGTGTGATACAGTCAGTAAAGAAGTGTCAGCAATTAGTCATGCTAATGAACTAACACGGTAATGAGATTGCTTCCAAGAAAACAAAAATCTCCTCTCCAGGTCCTCCTGCTGCTGCTGCTCCCATCACATCCCCAGGTAGGTCAGGTCCACCAGGGTGGTGCAGAGTGAGGGCAGGAGGAGGCCCAGCTTCCTCAGGGATGCGCATCTGGACCATGGAACAGACAGGGCCGTGCCGAGCTCCCCCAGCAGAGCTCAGCGCTCCCATCAGCAGCACACGCGGCCTCTGTCCTTCAGCCTCCTCTCCTTACACACTAAATCAAGGAATTATTTCCTAACTGACTGTAATTTTATTTTGTAGCCCTCGCTAATGAGCTCTTTGTGTAATGTCTCATAAATTACTTACAGCAAGATTTTTCTTTTACTTAGAACGGGTAAAAAATCGGCGTTGGCTCCTGCCTGCGCCCGCTGTGCCCACACCGTACTGGATTTTTCCAGCCGAAGCTCAGCTATGCTCAAGCCCTAATTTTGCAGATAAACAGCTTCTATTTCATTAAATGAGCTCTGCACAGAATGTTTGTCTTAGTTATTTCCAGAAAATTAATTCGTAGGGCTTAATCTGTTTAGCATCTGATTAATGGGATTTTTAATCACCCGTAATAATGATAATAAAGGGCTTAAAGTAATAACCGAGGCAAAGGTGTGTATTTGTCTTTGCTCTGCCCATTGTCCTGACAGCCATCAGTGCTGCACAGTAACTCCAGATATTTGGCATCGTTCCCTTCGGATCTATTGATCAGGTGGGAAAACCAGACCTAGTTTGAATCTGTCTCATTGAACAATGTTTGTAAAAGCACCTGTTACCAGAGAGGGAGTCTGGGAAGAAGCACTGGCGGCTCCTGCAGCCAAGATGCATCCAAACCGCTCCCTCCCAGGACACAAATGCCATTAAGCCCTGTCTCTGATAATTAAACACCTGCTGCATGACACCTAAAATCAGATTTGCTACCAGACATGGCAAGGGGCACAACAGGGATGTGTCGGAGCGTGGGTTTAGTGGGACAGTGACTGCGGCAGAGATGTTTGGGTCTGCCATGTTCCACAGCGGGTGTCTGAATTCCATCTTTTATGTGAGTGCCAGAGACCCCACTGCCATCCTCGGGGTCCCACCTGGCCATGCACAGAGCAGCTGAGACCAAACATAGCTCACTGCAGCTGTGGGCAGGGCCCACTCTCCTCCTGTTGGGATTTATTCCCAGCTCCTTTCTGTGTAGCTGCAGGGTGGCTGGGCTCACAGGCTGCTGTCCTGGCTGGGACAGCCTCTGCCTTTTTGAGGGGAGAAACTCCTTTTGTGCCTCACAGAGACCCGGAGCTGAGTGTTTTTGGCTCTGGCAGGTGAGCAGGAGGTCAGGGCACAGGCTGCAGCACTTCCCAGGGAGGGATCAATACCCAGCCAGCCGTGCTCTCGCTCCGAACGGGGAGGAATGTGGACAGGCACGTGCTGGGGGAGGCAAAAGGCATCCTCTGCCTCTCCGCAGGCTCCTTCCCTCTCCCCGGCTGAAATTGGAAAGAAATGGATCGATCTTTGACTCTTTTCGGGGTGAGGGGAAATTGCAGAATGAAGATGACTTGAAACAATGAGATGGATGGGAGCAACTGGAGCTCATCCTCCACGGGGGAGGAAAATGCAGCACAAATGATGATGTTAGCAATCCATCCGTCAGTCAGGGCTTTATTCCGAGGTCCATCATGGAGGGACTGGAGCATGGCACCAGTGTGGACTCCGCTGGGGCAGGAACCTGCACACCCTCAAATAACCCATTGCTCCCAGTGGCACAGCAGATCCCCGCAGGTGCTGTGCCCCACTGGGGGTTCCAGGGGTCCCGGGAAGGAGCAGACATCCACACCGGGCTGTGGTGAGAGCCTTGGAGCAGCCTGGGCTAGGGGAAGGTGTCCCCGTCTTTGAGCGGGGTGCTGGGGCCGGGGGATTCCCTGCGGGAGCGAACACTCATTCCTGGGGGCAGGCCAGGTCCCCGCAGCTCCTGTCACTGCTCCTGCGGCTCCTGCGGAAGGGAGGGATGAGCTCTCCCTGGCAGAGCAGTTATAAATTCCCAGCGTAGCAGGTTCCAGGCTGATTGCCTTTCCTGACGGACTCTCTGTAAATGAGGCTTTTCACAGATGACAGATAGAGCTGCTCCTGCGGAACATAAATCCTGGCAGCCCAAAGTGCCGCCACAGCCTGTTTAACAGCCTTGCTCCCCCCAGCCCCGAGCTCGGCTCCCGGGGATGACACAGCGCTCCGGTGGCAGTTCCTCATCAATTAGCCCCGTCGGCACCGCTGGGCCCCCGCCGCCGCTCCGCTGGGCCGGGCACTGACCCCGCTCCGGAATGAACCTCCTCCGAGGATGGGCTTCCCTCCATCGCTGCGGGCTCAAAGGCCGTCTGCCCTTGTCTGCCAGCTTCTCCGGGACATCTTCCTCCCCCTCTGCCTCCCTCTCCTTGCAGACTCTCCCTTGTGCCGTTTATCCCTGTTCCTGACCTCTGGAGCAGATGGCACTGCGGGGTCATGGAGCTCCCCGGGATGTCGGGGCTGAGCAGAGAGTCTGTGCTGCGGATCCCAACCACAACACCCACGGCAGGAGCACAGGGATGCCCCGGTGCAGGAACTAGCACAGGGATGATGCCCCGGTGCAGGAATGCTCCGTGCTGAGCCCTGTGCCAGACCCGTGGCAGGGAGCACCAGCAGTG
Source organism: Rhagologus leucostigma (assembly GCA_013397725.1). Classification (NCBI taxonomy): domain Eukaryota; kingdom Metazoa; phylum Chordata; class Aves; order Passeriformes; genus Rhagologus; species Rhagologus leucostigma. Next base: position 268,756 of record VZTD01006196.1, on the reverse strand, counting down.
CCAGGGAAGGACACAGGGCCCCATCCATGGTGGTATAAAGGTGTGCCACTTTCTGAGATGGCCACAGCCGTGCTGATTTACACCCTGTGCCACCCAGGCTGGATCAGGAGGCAGCTCCCTGCAGCCTCTGCCCCTAAGCACAAATCCCAGCCCAGCTGGAGCCCCTCACACGCCGATGCCGATCCAGTACGACACTGCTGAGGCATCCTGTAGAGGAATCAATTTTGTCAGCCAGCCAGGGTACTTCTTCCTGGAGAAACTCAAAGTTTACAAAGGAAGACAAACATTTAGGTGATCCTGCCCCTTTTCCAAGGCAGCTGGTTCCCGCCGGTGAGCCATCGGCATTCCGGCCGAGGCGGGAGCCGCAGCCTGGCGCTCATTACTCTGCTCCCAGATGAACAGTAAGTCTCTGGAACAGTACTTACAGCCTGTAATAATATTACTGCTCGCTCTGCTACATGGTCCCTCAGTCATTTTTTCAATTAAAAAAGGCCCAATGCTCTATTAACCTTTTGCCTGCTCCTCCATCCTTCATCTGCCGGCGGCCGGGATCGCAGCCGTGTGTTAAAGAAGGCATAGATTACTGTAAAGCAGCGCCGAGCCCTCTGTCATGGCCACGATGAAGTGTCATCTGTTCATTTAAAAATATGAGCCAGTTTATCAAATTCCCCACCTCTGAACCGCTGCTGGAATCTCTTTGTTACCCGTGCAGGAGGCAGGCGGAGTGAAGCCAGCCGGGATGCCGGGGCTTGCGGAGCTGGGAGCCAGGGCTGGCAGGGCTCCTGACATCCCTTCTGCACAGACAGATGCGTTCTGCCCCCAAATCCTTCAGCAGCAAGTGCTGGCAGCCCGAGAAGATATTATAAATAAATACATCTATTTCCATCGCCCTGGCACAGGGATGGCAGGGAGCAGCTGCTGCTCCCAGCTCCCAGCTCTCCAGGCTGTCCTGTGGCTGTGGCCGTGTGTCCCATCCCACCTCTGTGCCTGGAAAACTTCATTCCACTCAGGTTCTGTGAGCTTTTCCTGGCAGGGTTTACGTACGGACCCAGGGAAGGTGCTGCTGCCCAGGGGTGCACCCGATGTCTCACCGCTGCCAAACACATTGGGTTTCATTTTATTCTGATTTATTTCTGGTTTGCTGCCTCTATTCCTCTCTCAAGGCACCAGCTACTGGCTGTAGCTACAGAGACTTGTTAGACAAGAGCCCCGGATGCTCCAGTTTGATTTTCAGGATCCACAAATAAGAGCGTACAACACATTATTTGCTAGAAATTACCTGAAGCTCAGCCCTTCAGAGCTCACTGTGCTGTGCAGAAAAGAGACCCTGTTCCAATCAATATCCTTTCCACGGTCTCTGCCTGTCCACTGGCCATTATTTCACTGGGTTTCTTTTGCTTACAGTCCCAGCTGCATCAATATAAGAGCTCCAAGTGGCTTGGAGGTGGGTTTTGAGCTCTAACCCTCTCCCTGTCAAGGTTACAGGTCCTGGAAAAAGGTATCCGTAAAAACTGCTTCAGAAAGGTCCAGCAAAAATGCCCGTCTCTGTCCCAGCAGTGGAGAGAGCAAAAGAGCAGAGAATTTGCAGCATCACCTCCAGTCTGGGCAGTGTCCACATACACCCCCTTCCCAAGGCTGTGCGAAATGGCTCGGGTTAGCCGGGAGCCAAACCAGCCAGGGAAAATGGGGAGATAGCTCCGTGTGAACATTGCTATCGAGCTTTATCCTACACACGCGTGTATTGGAGATACACACTCGTAGATTGCTCGTTTACCAAAGGCCTTGGGATCTCACTCATTAATCCTACTCGTGCCCAAGAGCTTGTGCCCGTGTCAGTGGGGAAGGGCTTCCACAGCTCTCTCCTGGCTCCAGTCTGGGGACTCTTTCCTTATGGAGCAGCCTCAGGTTAAAGATGCTTTGTTATTCTGTCACTTTTCCCGCAGAAGTTCCCATATCCTGCAATCAGGGCATTTTCCCCTCTTTCCTTGACGAGCTAAACACGTCAGGCTCTTTCAGCTGGCTGCTGTGCAGTGTCTTTCTGGCTGCAGGTAATTTTTATGGCTATTTTCTATTCTCCCCCCAGTTTCCGGCATCCTTTCAAGCCCTGAGTACCACAACAGGCTGTAGCACTGCAGTATCTGCCTACAAGTGCCCCATGCTGAGGCAGGAGCAGCTCCCCTCCGCCTCACCTGCATTTACCCAGGGCTTCCATTAGCCCATTTTCCCACAGCAGCTTTTTGGGTATCATGTTCCATTATTTATTTGAGGATAAACACCTGAAAGCTGGATGCTTTTCAGAGCTGTTGCTCCCGGAGTGGTCTCCTCTGCGGTGCCCTCCCGGGACATCGCACGTGACCCTGGATCTCCAGCTGCAGGTTTTACTGGTGCCCTCAGCTCCTTCACTCTCCCCCTGCTCCTCCTCTTGCTGCTCCTGCTGGTCCCTGCATCCCTGGACGTGTCCGGGATGGGGCTTGGAGCAACCTGTTCTAGTGGGAGGTGTCCCTGCCCATGGCAGAGGTGGGCCTGGATTGTCTTTAAGGTCCCTCCCAACCCAAACCAGCATTCTCCCAGCCCTGGGATGCTCGGCTCCTATCCCGGGTTGTGCCCCATCTCCCTCGTAATCTCCCTCTCCCCGAGAGTTTATGTGGATTAGCAGATCCCTTTGTATTATCCATAAACCTCGCTGATCCCCAAACGATGGCTGTAATGGGATTGTGCCCACCTTTTCCAGGCTGGATGTGCCTCCTGTCTCTGGGACAGGCTGGCAGAGCTGCTCCCCGTGCCCGTGGGCTCTCCATCTCCCCAGCCGTGCTGATCTCCCTCCTTCCCCTTCTTGGCCCCCAGATTTATTATTCTACGGTGATTGTGTTGAATTGCATTTGAAATCAATTAGCACAGGTACTCAGAGATGAATGTTCATGCTCTGAAAAAAGGTGATGAAAACATACCATTTAAATAGAAATCAATTTCCCTTTCATGTATTTCTTCCTAGCTGCTGCCCGAAATTAATAGTTTTTAGATATTTGTGCTTGGAGAGGAGAGGCTCCCCTCGTAAAGCACTTCCCTCTCCTCCTCCTCCTCCTCCTCCTCCTCCCGGCTCCCGGGCTCTCCCACGCCGCTTCCCCCTCCGGCTGTGTTTGCCTGGCAGGATCAGCTCGGCGAGGAGCGGCTGGAGCTGCCTCCTCCCTCCTCATCTTTTCGGGCCATCATTAGCCACTTCTCCACGGGAAACTCTTTAACCGGAGCTCTGACAAGCAGCGGGGCCGCGGCACAGGGACCCCAGGCAGCGCCGGATCTCCACCTCAAGCCCCGCGTGCCAAATACCCTCGCAGGGAGAACAAGCAGGGATTAAGGGATCGCCCCTCCGGAGCCGGGGCAGAGCCGTTCTCTTTCGGCGTTCCCGAGCACGGGGGAGCCCCCGGACCTCCAGCAGCCCCAGGCACCCCTAAACGCGGTGGGTTCCCACCCTGGGTCAGCTCTGGTGCCACTCGGGCTTCAAGTCTGGGACAAAAGCCAGGAAAAGTCCCCAGAAACAAAAGCACCTCTTCGTTCAGGGCAGCTGAGTGTGGAGCCCGGGGACATGGCTGAGCTGAGGGGGCTCCTGCCAGTGCAGCCTGGGCTTGGTGGCCCCACACATCCCTGCCCTTCCAGCTACTCCGCTAAGACGCCCCTGGAACTCTGTCCCACTGAAAAGCCATGACATTCCCAAAGCCCAAATAGTACACGAGCCAGGCAAAAAGAAGAAAAAATGGCAATTTTTTGGCTAAACTTTCCTGGAAAATTGTGACCAAAGGATCCTTGTCCCATGCTCCATGGATCCCCTGAAGAAGGAATTTTCCCTGGGCTAAAGCAGCTCTCAGCAGTCAGAAGACGACCTTTGATAGGGTGCCCTAAAACTGACCTGTCCCCTCATCCCAGGCTCTTAATGCCAAGGGTCTTCCCAATCTGCTTGTCCACAGGGACCAGCAGTTTTATGCCATAATCATTTCATTTATTATCTTCTTTAGGCTACAAAATCTAATCCCCAAATTTAGGCAAGCATCTGTCCTCCTCATTTCCCACAAGGCACCAAATTATCGCTCAGCCCCTCTGCTATGCCCTGATCCCTTCGATCTGGTTTTCTATCAGTGTTATTATTAATCTCCTCCAATCATTTTTCCTCACCATCTGTTTTCCAGTGGGACTCCCCTGCTTAGGGGAAAACCGTGAACCCTGGGACTCCCTGGCTCTAATCCGGGCCGTGCCAGCAAGGCCGTGGCGATCCTGAACGAGCCGCTCCCTTGACCTCCTTGTCTCCCAGATGGAGCCAGTGCGGAAGTAGGACAGCAGGGAAACGGAGGTGCTGCGCTGCTGCTGGGCTCTCACGGGGAAAGGAAGCGCAAGGGCAAATCAGGTTAACATTTTTAGGAAATGAGGGGAGTTTTCCTATTGGTGAGGGTGGTGAAATGTCCTGGAGAGGCTGTGGGATCCCAGGCTGGAGGTCTGGGCCTGCCGTGGGAGTGGGGCTGACCCAGGTGCTCAGGAGCAAGTCCTGTGCCGGGATCATTCTCTGTGGGATGATGCATTTCCAGCTTGGAGCCCTTCCCTGCTCGTTCCATTCTCACCATGGATGAGCTGGAGAAGAGATGTTTCCCATCCCCTCTGGATCCCCTGGACCCACAGGTCGTGCCCCGTCCACCACCCTCAGGGCAGCAGCAGCAGCAGCAGCAGGACCAGCAGCAGCAGGAGCCGGTCACTGTCTCGGGACAGAGGCACATTCCCTGATCCCTGAACTGGGCCGCAGAAATGCCCCAGGGTCCCCCTCCCCCGTGGCAGGACCCCCATCCAGGCTCTGGGAGCAGCTCAGGAGCACTAAAGGCCCAGGGACACCTTGCAGCCGATGCCCTCATTTGCATGTTTCATTTTTAGACATTTTTTAACTATGTCTATGATTTCTCTAAGAGAAATCAGGTTTTCAGCTCAGCCCCTGGTTGCACAGGTCAGGAATAAAAACTGTTCACATGCTCTGTGTTTCTGGTCTCCAGGTATTGATCGCCGTCTCCATTTTCCCCACTCTCTGCTTGATTCCTGCCACTGCTTATTTTTGGTTTAAGCTTCCTGCCAGCAAATCCTTCTGGAGCTTTTCTCAGGCTCCTGCTTTGCCTCCCACTGGCACTGCAGCATGTCCAGCCCTCCCCAGGCCCTCCTGGCTGGGTCCCACGCGGCCCCGGCCCTGCTCCTGCACTGTGCCCACGGAGGGGCTTCGGGAGGTTGGGCTCGGGTTTGTAATTACAGCACATGTTTATATTTTAATCCAGAGACTTAATTCACCTCCTAACTAACCCCTCTGTGTTGCTAGGATTTGTATCCCCCTTTTATTTTTAGATCTAGATATTTGCTCAAAGTATAGATTTTCACCCTTCTCTCGGGCTGGCAATCACTCTGTGTGGGTAGGACTGCAAATCGGAATTATTAAACCTTTGCGTATCCAGGACACCACACTGAAGGCTTATTTGGGGTTCTGTTTGCTTACAGGGTGTAAATAGAGTCTGGGGTACCCAAATCCCTGTCGTCCACCCCATCCATTTGTTTTGCTGTGCCTGTGATCTCTTTGATTCCCGAATTTCTCCCTCCCCGTGTTATTTGTTACCCGCTCCAGCCGAGCGCAGGCTGGCAGGCTCAGAAATCAATTCAGCACTGGAGTTTCAGTCTCAGAAGAGCTGTGTGGGGATGGCTGCCACCTTCCCGGGATGGCCAGTGACAGAAGATAAATCACAGTGTATTTTTTGCCACCGTGCCATATTTCAAACTCATAATCAGTCCAGCATCACCCTCGGCTCCCTTCAGCATCTCCTTCCCACTCCGGGTGATTTATGGCCTCGGGTACCGACACCAATCGTACATTTCTAATCCTCTCTTGTATAATTTCTCTTTGCCGCATTTCCTTAATTACCCTCTTTCTGACCTTCCTTTTCCTTCCCTATGCCTGCTTCCAGCTTGCTCCTGGGCTTCCCTGCCCTCGCTTGACTCCTTCTTTTAATTTACAGTGGGAAGGTGGTTTATGAGCCCCCTCAGCCCTGGTGACACTGGGGTTTTGGGGTGGCATGCTCCTGAGGCTGGAGTGGAGGTGGGAGCAGCCCCTTGCCAGGCTGGATTCGGGCACGTTGCTTGGAAAAGCTCCACAGCAAAGGACATGGACAATCTCTCGTTTGGGCTGTTGAAACTACTCCAACATCCCTCCCCTGTGCGTAAAGGACTCCTGGTCCCAGCACTGGGATTTGTCACCTCTGCTGTCAGTAATTCCAAACAATGAAAGCCATGGAGACATCCTGGTTGTCCCCTGAGCAGAGGATCTGGGACAAAGCACCCACCTGGTCCCAGTGCTGCGGGGACACAGATCCACGGCCAGGTGTCCGCTCTGGGATCCTGGAACTAGGAAGGCATAGAAGAATTATGGAATCTCTAAAGGCTGGAAAAGCCCTCCAAGTTCATGGAGACGAATGTTCCCCCAGCACTGCCAAGGCCACCACTAACCCACATGGCTTTAAATCCCTCCGGGGATGGGGACTCCACTCTGGGCAGTCCTGGCTGGGCTGGGGCCGGAGGGCAGAGGGAAAGCACAACAGTTAACTTTAAGGAATCACTGGAACATCTTCTTCATAATTAATAAATGGGAGATGTTACTGCAGCTAATCAATAAAGTTGTTAGAGGGAATTGATCGCAGGGGGAGCTCTTTTTGTGGGTACAATTCTTCACCTCCGTGGAACAAAAGGCTCCCTGGGGTGCTCTCACTGTGATCGACGCTGGGAGCCTGACCCAAACAGCCAGTGAGGGACAGAAAATTAATTAATTAATTAATTAATTAATACCCTGTGAGAGAGTGACACCCCTGAGAGCCACTGGAAGGGCCAGAGCCCGGTGGCCGTGCATGTGTCACTCCTGGGGTGACCTGGGACACGCTCGGTCTGTGCACAGCCTGTGCCACCACCGAGCATGGCAGTGCCCCTGGAATGCTCACGCCAGGATGTTTTCCCAACAGGAGCCCTGCTCTCTCTTGGCTGGGTCAGCTTTTCCATGACAAACCCCCAGCACTGCCAAGCACTGAGCAGGAAACATCCCTCTAGCAGGGAGTTTATAGGGTGTTAATGAGCACCAAATAAACCCTGGGACTGACGCTTAACATTAAAGGATTTGCCTTGGGAGATGAAATTTCAAGAGTTTGTTTTGGGTTTTTTTAGATGGTTTGTTTTCCACTTGGAAAAGCTGTTTGGGTCCTGACTTGTTTGGCTCCCAAACAGTCAATTTCAGCTCAGCATTGCCGGCCTCAGCCTGTGCTGGCTGAGGGCAGAAGCTCGGCGGCGCGGACACAAAGCAGCTCCTGTTCACACAGGCACCTCCATCCGCACGCAGCAGCGCAGGCCGAGCCTGGCACAGGCACGGCCGCCCTGGGGACGCTCACAGGGACAGAGCAGGGACGCGAACACCTGCGAGCCCAGGGCGGCTGCGGCTGCCCCACGGCCGGGGCACGGGAAATGAGGCCGTTCCTCTGCTTCCCCGTTCTGCCTCCCTTTTCCAGGGAAGGGAGCGCACCCGGGCCGTGCGGGCAGGCCTTGGCACAACACCCCGCTGCCAGGGGGGCTCCCTTGTTCCCCTGCCCCCTCTGGGGTGCCGGGGGGCCGAAAACCCAACACCCACAGCGTCCTCCCGGCCTGGTTAATCTGCATAGCAGACTGCCAGCAGGCTTTCCGCTGGAAGGGACCTCAGGGCCCACGAAGTTCCAGCCCTGCCATGGCAGCGACACCTTCCACAGCCTGGCTTGCTCCAAGCTGGCCTTGAACACTTCCAGGGATCCCTCTCCCTGCGGGGCTCCCTTGTTCCCCTGCAGCTTTTGGGGTGCCGGGCGGGGAGAAAATCCAATACACAGCGATTTCTCCCGCTGTTGTTAATTTGCGTATCACGGATCGCAGCGGGCTGTGCGCTCCTCACAGCCCATCCAGTGCCACCCTGCCGTGCCAGCGACACCTTCCACAGCCCAGGCTGGCCTTGAACGCTTCGAGGGATCCCGCTCCCAGTGGGGCTTCCTTGTTCCCCTGCACCTTTTGGGGTGCCAGGGCAGAAATCCAACACCCACGGATTTCTCCCGGTTTGGTTAACTTGCATCTCAGGCTTCCAGAAGGCTTTGAGCGCCTCAGAGCCCGTCCAGTGGGCAGGGACGCCTTCCACAGCCCGGGTGGCCCCGGTCTGACCTCAAACACTCCCTGTGGGAAGTGCCCTTCCGGAGGGCACTGGTTGAATCGAGCTGATTATTCTTGGCAACGACTGTTTGATCTGCCCCAGGTAGTTGATCCCAAACCACGGGGTGAACCAGACACCGACCGGGATGTCCCTGGAGCAGCAGCCAGGCTTCCCGGGCAGCCAGCACAGCCAGTTATTGCTTGTAATTAACTCCAGCAAGCAAATCTCCTCTGAATCAATCACAGCTCGGCTAATAAATAAATCTTGGCTCAATCACTACCTGCAGAACGTGTGGAGAAGGGTGAGTGTCTCTGATTTGCCACTTCCTTGTGCTGAACTGAGGGATCACAGATTGACGGCAGGAGGGACACCGGGATCCAGATGTGATGCATTATTTAAAACTTCAGGGATAATACAATTCTGGAGGAGACTGGCCCATTAGCCCAGCGTCCCCATCGACATTTCTCCCACTATATTAGGCACTGTGTTAATGATTTTATATTCCCTGCTGACTCCCCACTCATTATTCTTTGTCTTTTTGTCATTTTAATGGGGCAGTGGGACATGTTCCACAGTGACATCCCAGTGGCTGGAGCCTCTGTGGCCCCTCGGAGCAGAGCACCCACCCCTGGTTTGACTCAGCTCCTCTGCGCCCCTCAGGTCCCACCTCAGCATCACGCATGCCTTTGCTGATTCCAGGGCCATGTACCTTAATCTAATGACTAATTCCAGGAATCTGTCACTCTGTAATGGGCTGTGCCCCCCCGGGATGCGCCAGGGAGGTTGTGCAGGGTCTGGTGCTGAGATGCAGAACAGGGAGGATCCTGTGGGGTCTCAGATGAGAGGGAAGCTGGCTAGAATTCCCTCATTAGTTCATTAACTCACTAATTATGGGGTATTTGTAAAACCCAGAAAATTTCCTGGAAATGGAGGAAGAGGAGGGAGCAGCCCAGCCAGGAGCAGCAAGGTCCCACGACTCCGTGGGAGGTGGCACCTGGTACTCAAACCCACGGATCTGCTCCCGTCTTCACTGTCACTGACACGTGGCAGTGTTTCCCCAGGGGAAAGGAGCTGTGTGAACACAGCGCGTGGTGAGAAACCCAGTGGAGCAATAGGAGAGAGCTCCTGGCTGAGCTGGGAATGCCGGAGGAATGCTGGCAGGGTCAAGTCCTTTGCAAGGGGATGGCACTGCCGAGGTCTGAGCCCCAAAGCACCCGGGATTTCAGCAGAGCGAGGTGCTAAAGCTCGTCCTTCATACGGAGGAGCAGCGATGTTCCCGGGGGGGATGTTCCCGGGGGGGATGTTCCCGGGCAGGGATGTGGGCAGTGCCGCGTGGGACTGCCTTTGGCGGCCATCCGCCCAATCCCCCCGGCTGGGCAGCCCTGGGACCACGTCCTGAGCGAGGGATGCTCCTGGAGGGACACATCCCTGCTTCTTCCCAGCCAGGGAATGCCACGGCTCGGGTGGCACAGGGTGGGAGAGCAGAGGAGGGGGCAGGAGCCCTTGGAAGGGACTGTGTCCCCTTCAAACAATGCAGCCTTGACTCACGTATTTTTCATCCCAGTTGAGGGTACAGTGTCAGCCGATGACCCTTGTCACACCCCAGCGCTTTCTGGGATGTAAATTAGGGCCTTTTTTTTCCCCCCATCTGGACAGATAAGACGGACTCTGACTCGCCCGTCTCGGAAGCCGATATTTATTGTGAGCCCACCGCTCTTCTCAGCAGGTGGACAAAGATAATACTGTCATTATGTGCTCAGAAAATGCTTTGTAAAATTTGGTAAAGTCCGCGAGATAACATCTGCCTCGAGGACCGCTCCGCTGTAAACAGGGCTTGGAAAAATAGCACCCACTGCTTCTCCCCGGGAATATCGATTTTTGGTGTTGGAAAGGGTCAAATTCAAATCGGCGGCACAAAGAGCGGCTGCAGCTCCTGCTTTTCACAAAGAACAAAGTGCTGCGGCGGCAGGAGCAGCGCGGGGCCGGGGCCGGGGCCGGGGGCCGGCGCCTTTCCCACGGGAGCGGGCAGCTGCTGCCCGCGGGGACCGTCCTGCCCGAGCGTCCTGCCGGCAGCCGCGGGCAGCCCGGCCTCGGCGGGGCTGCGGACGGGCTCAGCCCCCCGGGACGCCGGAGCCACACCTGAGCCTCCGGCCGGACAGAGAGCTCCGGGCAGGCGCCGCATCCCGCNGAATGCCGGAGGAATGCTGGCAGGGTCAAGTCCTTTGCAAGGGGATGGCACTGCCGAGGTCTGAGCCCCAAAGCACCCGGGATTTCAGCAGAGCGAGGTGCTAAAGCTCGTCCTTCATACGGAGGAGCAGCGATGTTCCCGGGGGGGATGTTCCCGGGCAGGGATGTGGGCAGTGCCGCGTGGGACTGCCTTTGGCGGCCATCCGCCCAATCCCCCCGGCTGGGCAGCCCTGGGACCACGTCCTGAGCGAGGGATGCTCCTGGAGGGACACATCCCTGCTTCTTCCCAGCCAGGGAATGCCACGGCTCGGGTGGCACAGGGTGGGAGAGCAGAGGAGGGGGCAGGAGCCCTTGGAAGGGACTGTGTCCCCTTCAAACAATGCAGCCTTGACTCACGTATTTTTCATCCCAGTTGAGGGTACAGTGTCAGCCGATGACCCTTGTCACACCCCAGCGCTTTCTGGGATGTAAATTAGGGCCTTTTTTTTCCCCCCATCTGGACAGATAAGACGGACTCTGACTCGCCCGTCTCGGAAGCCGATATTTATTGTGAGCCCACCGCTCTTCTCAGCAGGTGGACAAAGATAATACTGTCATTATGTGCTCAGAAAATGCTTTGTAAAATTTGGTAAAGTCCGCGAGATAACATCTGCCTCGAGGACCGCTCCGCTGTAAACAGGGCTTGGAAAAATAGCACCCACTGCTTCTCCCCGGGAATATCGATTTTTGGTGTTGGAAAGGGTCAAATTCAAATCGGCGGCACAAAGAGCGGCTGCAGCTCCTGCTTTTCACAAAGAACAAAGTGCTGCGGCGGCAGGAGNCCGGCCGGACAGAGAGCTCCGTGCAGGCGCCGCATCCCGCTCCTGAGCTGGGATGGGCGGGACGGGATGTGGAGGAGGACGGAGATCTGCCCCGGCTGCTGCTGCGCCTCACCTGCCAGCCGGTGACAGTGACATTTCGCTGCCTGGCGCCGGGGAGCGAAGGGCTTTCCCTTGTCTTTCCAGGTCAGACGAGCGAGGAGTGTCGGTATCAGAGATGCCGGCTCAAAAGCCGGGAGAGAAACACCGGAGGACACCTCAGAGCGGTGTGGTGTGTCCCAGGTGTGTCCCATCCTCTGGCTCCTGGGCTGGGCACCTGTGCTGTGCCCCAGCATCCCCCCCGCAGGGAACAGCTACCCCAACCACCACCCCAGGCTCACTTTGGTGCATCCCAGCAGAGGAACTCAGCATTCCCGTTCCCCACCGTGGTGCAGATCCCAAATCCCTGCTTGCTGGGTGTAAACCAAGCGCCTGCATTGCGGCACCACCCCACAGCAAAGGGTCCTGGAGCACTGACAGCATCGTGTCAGCTGTGGAAATTCACCATCCGAGTTCCTGTCCCACGGGAATGCCTTGGACACGGTTCCTGGTCTAACGGGAAGCAAAAGCCTCAGCAGCAGAAAACAAAATGCAAGAAAGGCACAGGCGACGGCTGCTGTTTAAAGGAAAGGATTTTACCCAAAGAGCACGTGGCAGCTCCAAATCCCCTTCATCCACACGGCATTATTTATTCATATTCCCGTTGTACAGACTGGGGGCTCGGATGAGACACAATCGATCGCTCCCGCTCGGAGAGCGCAAAAAGGGAACCTGTGATGCGGGGCCGGGCTGGGAAGGGAGGGAAAAAGGGCAGCAGGATCTTGCAAAGCAGGCCCTGAAAGCAGGATGTGGGCATCCAGGGAGGAACATCCCGCTGGGCAGGGCAGGGTGGGGCATCCCCCGTGGCATCGCCGGGATGTGGGACAGCAGGGGAAGTGCCACGGGAGTGGCATCATGGCAACCTCCGGGGAGCCCTTGGAGGCTGGGATATGCCACTGCCCTGGAGTGTCCCACCAGCCCCTGCACCCCCTCAGCTCCAGAGGGCACAAGCAAAGGAGAAAAGGAGGTTCAGGAGGGACCTTCTGGCTCCCCACAACTCCCTGACAGGAGGGTGGAGCCAGGCCGGCATCCGGCTCTGCTCCCAGGGAACAGGGACAGGATGAGAGCTGGAGGAGCACGTGCTGCTGCCCAAGGCAAGGACACGTCCTTGGATCTTTTGGGTCTCCCGTCCCGGTGGGAAGCAGGCTGGGCCCGTGGCTCCCACCCCGCCCGGAGGATGGGGAGATGATGCTCTTTGTGGTTACACACAGGAGGGAGCTGGCATCTTGTAAGGGAAAAATAAATGTTTCCCACTCAATTAAACGTAACTGAAGGCTTTGGAAAAGCCAGTGGGCACCATTTATGGCTTTGGGATGGCAGGAGGGTAAGGCTGTGATAACCAAATCGTGCTGGGAGCCCGTTTTGGGGCAGAGCTGTTTGTTCAGCACATCGACTGCTTTTGTCGTGAGAGCAATTAACACACAGCACTCAAACCCCACATTTTCCAGAGCAAACTGTTTTCCAGGGATGCAGGTGAGTGGCCGCAGCAGAGGCATGAGGAAGGCAGGGTGACAGTGAGGACATGCCGGGGTGTGCTCCATCCCGAGGGGATTTTGGACCTTTAGGGCCCCTGCGCACAGGAACGTGTGACAGGGACGACTTCGCTCTCCCTGTGGATGCACATCCAGGAAGCTGCTGCAGGGATATCCGCACCACTGATCCCGAGAGCTGTCCTCCGCAGCTCCGTCCTCCCTCCTCCACCCCTGTGCCATGGGAAGGGTGGCCCTGGTTGTGGCGCAGCAGGTGCTGGATGCTCTGAGGCCCAGCCTGTGCCTGGCTGCATCCCTTACTCCCTGCCCACATCCCTGGATGGATGTGGGAACAGCAGCACCCTGAGAAGGACCATCTTTCACCTCCAAATCCCTGGTACTGCTGCCACAGAGCCTGGAGAGGGGGTTTAAGCTGTTCCAAAATCCATCTCCCAGCTCATTATTATGCTGGGCAATTTTTCATTCATCAGGAATCTACGGCAGCATTTTAATGTGAGAAGCTCCCTGCTCTGTTTCTCTTCCCCTGAAGAAAAATAGCTTAATTTCTGCAGTTTGATAGATTTTCCTGAGCCTTCAAAAGGTAGAGAAAGACTCTTGAAAATCGGTCGTTGAACTATCCACAGGCATTTTATAATGGCCGTAAATAGGCCTGGACTGAATAGCTCTCCAGGCATCAGCTTGAATGGTGTCCTTGACACTGTTATTATTATCCCCACGGATAGAAAAAGGGAAAAAAGAAAGGGAAAGAAAGTCTGGGAGCCTCTCCACACTGCAGTTGGTGTGTCTCTAGGCTGGAAGAGCTAAATCCCCCCCTGGCTGGATCTACACCCCTGGAGACGCGCCGGTTTTCACTCCCCAGAATTGTCATAAATTTCATGGAATTTCCTACATAAAAAAAAAAAAATCGATGAACTTGAGAAATTTTGCAAACTCCGGAGCAAATTAAGGACAAGAAGTTTGGGGGAATTTATTTTCTGCCTTTTTGCCCCTTTGCCCACCTAAATCCATGGTTGCTTTCCATCAGGGAATTACTTTTGTAACTTCTAAGATGTCGTGTCCCATTGCTCTTTGCTCCTCTGACCCCCAGTTTGGGGGGGTTATTTTTCAGGGTAGCCGTTTACAGCACATCACCACGGAGCAGCTCGAGAGGTTTCCAGCTCCAAACCCCGTTTGGACCCTTCACCACTGCATGTTCCAACACCTCCACTAAACCTGTCCTTTTCACCTTAGATCCTGTGGGATTACGTCACTGCAGAAAAGCTCGAAGTTAATCAGCAAGAACAATTTTCTCAGCTTAAATAAGGGGCTTTCATTTCTTGAAAGACACTCTGATTTTTCCAGCCCCCTCACAAGGCAAAAATAGCATGTCCTAGAAATGTCACCAGCGTATGGATTTCTCCCTATGGAAAACGAGCACAGTGATCAGCCATGTCTCTCCTGGAGCAGCCTCAGAGCCCTCCCCATGTTCTGCCAGGGTGTGGGCTGTGCCGATAGTCAGAGAATTCCAGGATGGGTTGGGTTGGAAAGGAGCTTAAAGCCCATCCACTGCCACGGTCAGGACACCTTCCACTATCCCAGGTTGCTCCAAGCCCACTCCAACCTGGCCTTGGACACTGCCAGGGATGGGGCAGCCTGTGCCAGGGCCTCCTCACCCTCACAGTAAGGAATTTCTTCCCAATATCCCACCTAAATCCTCTCCAGGAGGGGTCTCAGCAGAGAGGAGCAGAGGGGGAGAATCCCCCTTCCTCATCCTGCTCCCACTGCTGGAGACAAGCCCAGGACACTCCCTGACCTCTGGGAGCTGCTCCCCGCGGTCACACCAGCTGCCCTCTGCCAGGTCCCACGTGTGATCCCCGATTCCTGCAAAGCTGAGTATTCCTCCTGCTAGGAACCGTGAGCTGCCCTACATCCCACACCCTAAATTTAACCGTGGGGCAGATCCAGCGTGGCTCGGTAGCCGAGCCCGGGGACTGCTCCTCATTCCCTCTCCTTCCTGCGCGGGCTGAACCTGAATAAATCTGCATTTTACCCCTTGGCCCGTGTTCAAACACGAGAAACAGCTCGGCCTGGGGCTGAACCAGGTCCCCGCTGCGGGAAGAGGGGAGAGCACGGAGCACGGCCCTGCTGGCTGTGCCAGCCACTGCTTCATCCCTCGCTGCACGCTCTGGGGTGCACTCGGGCCCTCTGCGTGCTCTGGGGTGCACTCGGGCCCGCAGCACGGCCCCAGCATTTTACTGAGGGGTGGTTCCCTCTCCGGGCAAACGCCGGCTCTTGGCAGCGCAGCCGCCCTTCCCGGCACCGCCGGCGCTAATTGCTCGGCTTCGTTAGCGAGCGACAGCCGCCCTCCCTCGGCCCCGCTCCCCGGGGGCTCCTCTGCTGCCTTTCCTGGAAGTGTTTCCTCCCCGGGCCCCTGCAGTTCCGCACCAATCCATCATTGATGCCGGGGGGGGATTTCTCGCCTCGCTGGTGGGACCGGCGCTGGGATTTGGGGCGGAACGCTGGACCACATCCCTTGTGATCCCACCCACGAGCTTCCCGCCGTGCTGGTTTTCGGGACGCGGGAGACACGGATGGGGCTCGTTCGGATGGAAACCTGCCCTCTGTGAGCTCGTTTTCAGGGATGAGCTTCATCCCGAGGTGTGCGAGTGCCGTCCCAGCGCGGGAGCCTCCCTCCCCTTCCCAAACCCATCGGGACACGCGGCCGGCAGCCCCCGCTGTCCCAGGCAGGCGGCTTGGGACGGATTTTCAGCCCTGTCAATCCCGTCTGGCTGGGAAACCTAAAATCCCCTACCCAAACTCTGTATTTAATGCCCCCAGCCCAGCCGGTAGGTACAGAATTCCCAGCTCCGGGCTCGGTGCGGCAATGAGCACTCGGAGTTTTTAAGCCCTCGGTTAATTGTCTCCCTCCTCCCCGGCAGTGCAGGAGAACCGACAGCAGGCACGAAATGAATCCCACAAAACCACAGCTGACAGGTTTAAAAATCTATTTTCCTGCAAGGAGCTACGGGAAGGACGGGTGATTAATGAAGACTATGAAGAAAAGGTTTTATCCAGCAGATTAATTTCAACGGGTGTTTAAATCCTTAGCGGGGTTGGACAAGATGCTCCGAGGAGAAGCTGGGGGCGCTCCCTGGGGCTGGCTGGGCACTCGCCCTTCCCAGCTCCATCGCCTTGCCTGGCTCCATCCCCGTGCCCGACTCCCCGATCCTGCCTGGATCCACCGCCTTG
The DNA here is from genome assembly GCA_013397725.1 of Rhagologus leucostigma. NCBI lineage: Eukaryota > Metazoa > Chordata > Aves > Passeriformes > Rhagologus > Rhagologus leucostigma. The sequence continues at coordinate 252,680 of VZTD01006196.1, read as the reverse complement.
CCCGGCTCCACCTCCCCGCCCGGCTCCGCTGCCCTTCCCAGTAGGGCACGGCATTCCAAACCAGCCGTGCTCTGCAGCCCAAGGCTCCAGGACTCCAGGATTCTATAACCTCCCCCCACAGCCAGTGCTCCAGGAGCAGGTGGACGGCTCCGGAAAACTGAAAACTACAGAAAATTGACACTGAAAGGAGCAATCTCAGCGGCGGCGGCTGCAGCTCTTCCCATTTCCCATGGCAAACCTTCCCCCGGGACTGTGTACGCCTGACCCTAAACCTTCCCCATTTTCCAAGCCAATGCACTTGATGGGAACTCATCTCTGCACTCCCCACAGCTTCGCTGCGGATCCCCGGGGTGGGACACGGCCGCTTTCGGCTTGGCTGAATCCCCGAATCCATTTCACAGATTGGATTTGGGCTCTGCTTTGATTTGCTCCCATTCCTTCCAGCTCAGCAGACACCCTCACCTACGGCACACACGCTGTTCTGTTACCCTCAGGAACACAGGGATGTGTACTGTGTTTCCTGTCAAACAAACCCATTTTGGGGAATGGCTCAGGAATCGATGCCTGAACTCAGCTTTTTAGGGGTGTTTGCTCCCCCTTTTCCATGTTCAGTAAAAATCCCTCAGCCCTCGTTCCCAGCTGATGTCCCATCCCAGGCTGGTGGGATTGTGGGGAGGGGCTGGTCCCGGGCCAGGGCTGCTGCGGGAGGCACGGCGGGGAAGCGGGAGCGGACGTGGAGGAATGGTAAAGCTGCTCGTGTGGAGAAACTGGAGAGACCCCGTTCCTGCTGCTCTGCACAGCTGCGGGGTGGATCCCACCTCAGGGACGGGGTGGGGGATTTTCCACTCCCCCAAAGGAATTTCCCTCAGTCTCCCTGTGGAAAACAGACCCGTGCTGGACAGACACCCCAGGAGGAGCAAGGAAACCCCTCTGGCACCCTGGGATCACCCCGCTCCCCATCCTGCTCCCTCCTGCCTCTGTCTCCTCCCACGCGGCCACCAGCAGCACCTTCGCCGTGTTTGCTCCTGGAATAGAGTGCATTTTAACCCATTTTCTGCCTGAATCCATTGTTTTTTAAAACGCCAAATTAAGCCTTGCAAGTTGTGCAGATTCCAGCATCTCTTCCATGCCGGAAGCATCGGTTTCCTTTCACCGTGTTGCAAACTGTGAGTAGCTCTGCAGAAGTGAGTAAATGCCTGTTTAAGGTTATTTACATCAATAAATAAGTATTTACCCCTTTTTAAGCGACTCGAGTCCTTTGCAAACAGGTTTCCAATTTACAAAAATCAATTAAAATCTGATATTAGAATGCACCAGCCCACAGTGATGTTCCCAGAGATGTCACTCAGCCTCCATTCCAAGCCCCACATCAACATTCCAAAAGCTCTGCTGCTGAAAGAGCAGAAAGTTTCACCTTTTAATTTTTCATAGCGGATTAATTTTTAATTTTCAGACATCAGAGAGAGGGGGAAGTTCCCCAGGAGCCTCTCCTGCTTCAAAGCGCGCTCCAGGCAACCGCTGGATCGAGTGTCAATTTATCACACCGGAGGCTCTGATCCAGATTTTTCCTGATTTTTTTCTTTTGTTCAGACAAAAGTATTAATGCTGGTGAAGTTTTCTAAAAGCTGGCAACAGCCTGGACAGAAGCAAAGCCTCTTTTCCTGCCTCCCCAGCTCCCTGGAAACTACGGTGAGCTCCCAGGTGGAGGAGCAGGAGAAGAGCCGTGGGCTGTTCCGTGTGGGACCCAACTCCGCAGCCAGATATTCCATTATCCTAAACTGAGGCTGCAGCACTGGAACCAAACACTTGCTCCGTGCATGGGAACACACTCGGGGCAAATCCAGTGGGATTAACAGCCTCGAGCACACACGGAGAGCAGGGGGTGAATGGCTCCAGGTGTAATTCCTGTTACAGGAGATGGCAGCGAGCACCGAGTTCCCCCTTCGTGCCTCTCGCCCCCATGATGTTGTGGGACAGCAGCAGCACATCCCAGGTTGGGAATTCTCCGGGCTCTGCTCCGTGACCTTTGGTGCTTGGCTGTACCGAGGCTCCTTTGCCCAGACCCACCTTGAGATGTCAGGTGTTAAAAATGACTCTGCTTCCCTCCCTCTCCTGCGCTGCCGGAGCATCCCGGCCTTGTCACAACACATCCTCCACTTAGAGCTTGGAAATATTTCCCTCCTGGCTCCCAAGTATTGATTTTCCAAGGCTCAGCTCTGCCCGGCAGCTGAAGGAGAGGAGAGGCTGCTCCAGGCACTGCCCCTGCCCTGTCCCTCCCTGGATCCCAGCTGGCATCGGCCACCCAGCCTCCAGGGAATAGAGCTGAACACATCCACACGTCCAAAAGGGAAAAAGTCACCCAGCTCCTGTGGGGTTTGTGTTTGGAGACTGACCAGGTCATTCCTGACCTGCTCCAGAGCATCCCGTGGCACAGGGGCTTCCTCTGCAGGCAAATGGCTGCCATGCCTTAAAAACAGGGGATAGCACAGATTCCAGCCCGGAGACAGTGCACTACTGTCAGTTTATTTACTGCATTTAATTCCTTTGGGGAATTCACCTCTACTCTGGTACTCCCAGCCGGGCTGGGAGAGCTGGGGGTGTTCACCTGGAGAGGTGAAGGCTCCAGGGAGAGCTCAGAGCCCCTGCCAGGGCCTAAAGGGGCTCCAGGAGAGCTGGAGAGGGACTGGGAACAAGGCAGGGAACAAGACAATCCTCAATATCCTTCCAACCCAAACCATTTCCAGGATTCCACTCTCATTCCAAAGGAAAAGGGAGGAATTCATTCAAGAGTGACAGATTTCTGATCTGCCATGAATAAGCAGCAGGAAATCACTGACACCCGTGAAAACCAACACATTTCAGTCCAGTTTTATTCCACAAGCATATTTACACCAGGAGTTTTAATCCACAGAGGGCAGGGAGCGGATTTGTGGAGAAGCAGACACCGGAACCATCACACGGTGACTTCATCACGCCCCTCTCATCCAGGCGTCCCATCGTGTCACTGGGAAGCTGCCATGGAAGCCACGGACACCTCTACACACTTACAGGGACGAGGCCAAACACAGCGCCAAGGATACGCACGGATAGCTCACACTGAACAGCGGGATCGGGAGTAGCCCCTGGGAAAGACCAACTTCCCAGCAGCTTGTGTTCAACATTCCTAATGGTCTGAGTTTCCTGCTTTTGAACTGAACTGTAACAGCACATAGATATGGAGCTTCTGGGCTGCAAATCCCACCTGGGCACCACACAAATAACCCAAATCGGAATAAAATAAATTTATTTTCTCTCTAGGAGCCATGTGAAAAATTAATTCCTTCATCTTTGGTCTCCAAGTACCATTTTTAGCTTAAGAGGTAGTGCCAGCCTCAGGTCTGAGCTCTGCAGCCAAGGAAAAGCTGTACAAACAAGAGATATTGAAATCAAAGAGGATTTGAGAGATTTTTTTTCTTTCCATGACTGGAAACCAGCACATTTCACACAAAATATTCCACAAAATCAGATATGTAAGAAGGAAACACAGTCACAGCGAGTGTCACACAGGAATATTCCTACTGAAGGAAATATCTCAGTACATCCAGCCAATAATTCATTTTTTCCATACTTTTGATCATTTTTCCATTCAAAATGCCCCCCTTTGTCCTTTATTTAAATAAATACATACCTGCACTGGTGGCAAAAACCACCTTTCTATATAAATACTGCTTTTTTTCCAAGTTTTCCATTTAACAGGATTTTTAAATTCCTTATTTACAAGTGGAGTATCATTTTTCCTTCTGGCCTGGGCACATCAGCGCTTCCAATCCCCTGAGAAACGGAGACTTCACCCCCTTGGGATCAGCACACAGGCCGTGCCCTCCAAATTCCAGCCCCTCGTTCCCAGGCAGGTACCTGGCTCCGGGGGCGTCACCTGCCAGCATTCCATGGTCACCAGGAGAACGTCCATGTAAACACGAGCCTTTTTGGTAAACACTGAGATTCTGGGAGGCTCCAAAGGGAAAAGGGGTTGGATGACATCCAGCGTGGAGGGGCCAGGCTCAGCCGGGCTCCTGCCACTGTGGATCGGGACAAGGTGCTCCTGATCCTGCTCTGCCAGGCCATGCACGGAGCGGCTCCCTGGGCCTTCTTCCTCCTGGATGCAAGGAAAAGATGTCAGTGCCACCAGCCGGCCGGCAAAGATGGGATGAGCTGCTCAGATCCCAGCTGAGCCCCTCAGATCCTGGCAGGATCCTCTCAGATCCCAGCTGAGCCCCTGAGTCTGGCAGGATTCCCTCAGATCCTGGCTGAGCCCCTCAGATCCTGGCAGGATCCTCTCAGATCCCGGCTGAGCCCCTGAGTCTGGCAGGATTCCCTCAGACCCCGGCTGAGCCCCTCAGATCCTGGCAGGATCCTCTCAGATCCCGGCTGAGCCCCTCAGATCCTGGCAGGATTCCCTTAGATCCCAGCCGAGCCCTCGATCCCAGCCAAGCCCCTGGAAGCCAGGAGGAGCCCCCAGCACGGCTCCCTGGGCTGCTCCCCCGCACTGCCCACGGGAGAGGTGCAGAATTCCCGGGAATGCCTCAGGCCCTACCTAGACCATGAAGCGGTGCTCCTTGCCGTCGTGGGCCATGAGGATGACGTTGCGGTTGGAGGTCCAGATGAGGCGGGCCAGCCGGAGCGCGTTGTGGGAGCCGGGCGACGCCGGCTGCACGGGCGGCACCTGGTAGGTCTTGACGCAGCGCAGCTGGGGCGCGGAGTTGAGCATTCCAATGCTTCCCAGGAGAGAGGTGTTCATCTGCAGAGACACCCTGGCTGATCCCGGGGCTCCGGAGGGTCAGCGCCGCGGCGCGCACCCGGAGCTCCTCCCACATTCCCACACCCCAGAGAGCACCGGGAGCAGGGCTCCTAAACTGCGAGTGGGGCCGAGCAAGCGGCCGCGCGGAAGGATCAGGGAGTGGTTTGGGCGAGAAGGGACCTCAGAGCTCACCCAGTCCCACCCATCCATCCCCACTTTCCAACAGGTTCTCCAAGCCCTGTCTAACCCGGCCTTGGACACTTCCAGGGATCTGCTGGTTTCCGCTATTTGGAAAACAGGCCAAGCACTGCTGGTGCCAGCTCCAAATTCTGAAAACTGAGACTGCCCAACCCAACCCACCGAGATACCACTCTCCATTCCCCCCACAGGCATGGCAACCCAGGATTTCTGTCCCCAGGAAACCTTGGCAAACCCCGGGATATTTTACTGCTGTTGCCATGTCCTGAATCCTGAGCAGTCCGACGTCCCAGCCATCCCCTTCCCGGCTCTCCTCGGCAGCGGAGCGGTGTCAGGGGTGTAAATCACGGCATCCGGAGCCGGGAGCACGCGAGCCCCGCTGACATTTTCACAATTTAAATCATCTTGAGTAATAACCCTTTTAGGATGACTAATGTTCCTGATTTTCCTGCATTAATAATTGTGCCAAACGGGACACGGAAGGGAAAAATCACCGGCGCACGAGGTCACATTTGAGAACTACATGGAGGATTTTAACTCCTTATGTTTGGGTTGCAAGGGATTTTAAGGATCATCTCATTCCACACCCCTGCCATGGGCAGGGTCACCTTCCACTACTCCAGGCTGCTCCAAGCCCAATCCAGCTGTGACCTTCTCTCCCTTGGGATCTTTTCCCCGCTGAAGCGATTTAATGCAGGAAATGAAGGGATTAAATCCCAATCCCGAGCTTGCTAATGACGTGGCACAGAGGGAGGGCTGGGAACGTGTCCTCACCTGCCAGAAGCAGAGGTGGCTGTCGGAGTTGGAATACGTGGCGAGGTACCGGCCGTCGGGGGCAAAAGCCACGGCAGTGATCGGTCCTTTATGGCCATGGATAGTCTGGGGAGAGGGGAGAGAACAGGAATGCAGGAGCTCCACGACCTGGCAGCACGAAAAACCAGAGCACCCCACAGAAATGTCTCGCCAGGTGGGATTTAAGGACACATCACAACTCCTTTGAAGTGTCCATAGCAGCTCAGCCAATGGAACTGAATTAAATCATCCCAGGAACACATTCCCTGCCAAATCCAGTTTTTAAACCAAAGGAATTTCTCAAGTCTACAAACAAAAATGAGTCTTTAATGGGAATTTTTAAAACATGGAAGCCTTGCACTCCCCAGGGAGCTCCTCTCCCACAGCAGTACCCCAAAAAAGATCAAAAAGCCCAAGACTGTATTAAATCCAAGACGCCACATGAGTTTCTCCTGGAAAATCTATTTCCTACTGGATCAGCATTAGCAAAACCCCATTATCAGTGCTCCTGTGCCCATCCCTGGGTTATTAAAAGCCCTGCTCAGTGTGGTGCACCTGGAACGAGCCTGATTTATTAAGAACCCATTAATATATTCATTTATTCCTTGTGGAAAAGGTGAGTGAGCCCCAAATCTCTCTCTTTAATGGGATCTCCACAGTTAATTAGCTAATCCCACGTTTAGCCCCATCCCACTCTTTAGCACTTAACAAGCAAGGAATACTTGTCAATAAAATATGTTTTGGTGAGACAAAGGTAGAAAATCAATAGGAGCAGCACACTTGTTGCTCTTTTTACTCCTGGAATACGTTCCAAGAAGTACAAATCCTTCAGGGAATCCAGCTGCTTTGTTATTTAAAGGAAGTGCTTCTCTAATTGATGCTAATCCTTTCCAGTCAGGATTTTTGTGGTGTTCAGCTTGTGTTTTCCACGAGGAAGTGAAGCAAACCCAGATCACTGCTGTTCATTCCAAATATTCCAAGTTACCCTGTGGAGCTGTTCAGCTCCGGAGCAGTTGTACGAACACACAGTGGAAATTCTGGGAAAATCTGTGTGATACCAGTTTGGAAATGTCTTAATTCTGCCCAAGGACGGTGGGACCAAACACAGCTGCTTCCAGCTTCCCTCTGCCCAGCTTTTTAATGGGAAGGGGATGCTCCTCGGAGCCTACTGGACTTCTGCACCTGCCCCCCTGCACCACAGGATACACTCAAGCTATTCCAACAACCTAATTCCAAGTCCAGTATTTGGGAAAGTCTCATTGAACTGCAATATTCCACTGAAGGTGACATAAAAAAATCCACACTGGATCAATTTTATATTAATAAATACAGTGAAATGCATATTTTAAATTGATAATGCCCTCCTGGAGACACCCACTAATATTTGATCCCCTTTATTATCTGATATTTATTATTCCAAATTCCAGGGGTTCCTTAAATAAAGGAGGCAAAAATTCCTGTACTGGGAAAGCAGCACTGCCCTTCCAGTGGCCAGCCTGGCAACCCTTAAAACAGTGTCAGGGAACTATCAGCTCCAAGCTTTGCCCAGGATACAAAGCAGCCGGGGACTGGGAACTAAAAGGAGAAGGTGACTCTGTAACCCCTTCCTGGATGAGTGCAGAGCCACGGATGAAAAGAAATAACAGAAGATAATAGAAAGCAAAAATGTTTTTACCAAACTTAAAAAAAAAAAAATCCCTAATTTTGAAGCAATTTAATGGAAATCTCTATTAACTCACACCAGTTTCATCACCTTTGATAATTTAATTTAATAAAGAAATTAATGAAAATCCCTTAATCTGTTACTTGGCATGTTTGGAAAAGACCTTTGGCCTATCCAATTGAGGTTATACTCAGTAGTTACCTTTTTTCTGAAATTTAGGGATGTGCTTTCCAGTGACCAGGTTTTCCTGCCTCACCTGGACTTGGAAATGCAGGTGTGGATTGCAGGATAAACACCTCTAAAACACCGTTTTAAGGAACAGCATCTTTTACTCTGTAATTAATTAAGCCAAGCCACAATTCATTCCAAATGGAATATTAAATCCTTTTCTGCCTTCCATATAAATCAAACTTTGCCAAGGCATCCAGGACTGAAATAAAATCAGCCCTGCACAATCCAATTAATGCTTGGATTGCTGGGATTTTAATTCTGGAAGGACCCAGGACCACACATTATTGATTCCAGCCCGGGCTTAAAAGCAGTTTTTGCTTTGAAATAAACCCAAAATAACTTGTGTTTCTGTTTAATCTTCTGGTGCAAATGACCCAGGTTTTAGGTACAAAAATTACAACTATTTCTGAAATGCAGCTCTAAATATTTATGATGAATCCCAAGATTTGATCAATAAAAATGGTATATTTCAGAGTCTCTCCTTATAGACCTAAATATGTTCCTAAAGGAAAAGAAGATAATTAATTAACCTGTACTGAGGAATTAATTGGGGGATTTTGGGCCAGACTCTGGTACCCAGCAAGAATTTACCCAGGAACATATTAGTATTATCCATCACCCAAAATCAACAGTCAGGTATCCTAAAATTCAGTTACCTGCAATCTCCCTCTCTAGTCTGATTTTAGTGTTTAATTCGATATAAAATAGCATTTTATAGCATCAGTATTTTTCTGTTACTGCACCTCTAAGTGCAGGATTTTTAATTGTGTGTTAACAATTAGGAATCTTATGCAAAATATTAATAATTTGGTTGGAATTTAGTATTATTTCAGTGTTTAATTGGGCAAACAGCTTGTGCTGAGCGATACCTTAATCCTGTTGCCTAATCCTTTTAATATTGTTATAAATTAATTATAGTTGTAATTATTAATCCAAGTGCTTTATTTTGGGATAAAAATTGCCATTTGTGCTTAATCCTGTGTGTTTGGCTCGGGGCCCGTGGCCGTGGGGTTTAAAGCTGGGAAAACAAAAGGCACATTTCCAGGTGGAGCTGCTGCTCTCGGAACTGTTTTCCAATTCCCTGTGAACCATCAATTATCTTTATCAAATCCCAGGATCTCATCTCAGCCCCTGATCAAGATGGAGCCTTATTTGAGCAGGACTGCGGCGCTATCCGTACATCAAGGCCAGAGCCAGGGAAAAGCTGGGAAGGAAGGAATCAATAGTCATCATCGGATTGTGCTCGGCGGCTTGGGAGGGTGGAAGGTGCTGATGGAAACTCCACCTTTTTTTTGGGAAGCTGCTGAAGTTTAACCTTTGCCATACCTGAGATACATGACAAGACAGCTCTGCATACAAGAGTGCTCCAAATCCTGTTGGAATGGCTGGGAGAGCCCTGCATCCCATTGAACATCCTCTGGGATTAAGCACAGAACCACCACAAACCTGTTCCCACCATATCCCCTTGGCTTCCCATCAGGGAGAACCACACTCAGCCTAAGTGATAACCTGTGACAAACGAGGATTTGGCTATTTAAAGGCAAGCAGCCTCCCGTAATCCAGGATAAAAGTGGGATGAGATCCCACATAAAAGAAAAACCAGGATAAAACCATACATGAGTCTTGTGGGGCATTTGGGTCCTCCCCAGCTGTGGAGGGGGCTCAGGATCTCCTGGCGGGCTGTTCCACACACCATCCACCTGGGAAATCCTCATACAGAGCCCTCACCTCCCGTCTATCCATCTAGGAATACCATGCTTTTAAGGATTTCAAATTACCTGCACACAAACCCACTGCTTCTCCAGCTATGGAAAGCACTGCATGGATTCAACAGCAAACATTATAGCTACTTATTTCCAAAGTTATTGTAAAGTTTAGCTTTTTTTTTAGGAATTCTGAGCTTCAGAATGGAGTTCCTGGAATATGTGAGGGGGAATGTGTGAGGGGGAATATATAAGGGGGAATACGGAGGAGAAATGAGTGAGGGGGAATATAGAGGAGGAATGAGTGAGGAGGAATACATGAGGGGGAATACGTGAGGGGGAATATGAAGGAGGAATATGTGAGGAGCAATATGGAGGGGGAATATGGAGGAGGAATGAGTGAGGGGGAACATGTGAGGGGAACATGGAGGGGGAATGTGTGAGGGGGAATGTGTGAGGGGGAATACGGAGGAGGAATACATGAGGGTGAATATGGAAGAGGAATGTGTGAGGGGGAGTATGTGAGGAGGAATATGGAAGGTTGTTGCTGCCATGTGTGACAGAACCTGAGTGCAGGGCATGGATCCTCTTTGGAATGGAGGACAAACCCATCACCAAAGTGGCTCCTAGAGGGAAAAGCTCTCGGTGAGGATGATTTGGCTTCCAGAGCCACAGAGCACTCAGCCAGTTTATTATGAGTGTCATGGAGACGGGGTGAGAAATCCGGAGCCATCGGCAGCGAGCGGCTCCGGGTCAATACCTCTCCCGAGACGTTGTGGGAATAATCAACACCCAGGCCCTGGGATCTCTGGGAGCTGCCAACAGCTGAAGGACAAATCAATACCGGCATGGGAAGGGCACTGCGCGGCTCCCAGTGCTGCCAAAAACCCCACAGAGCCCAACCATGCCTGTGTCCCACACTGGGAACAGCAGCAACTCTCGGAGAGGGTTTAATAAAGTCATTTTATAGGAGGAGAAGGAGAAAGAACCTGGTTTTGATATTGAATTATGGGGAAATAGATTTAAAATGTTTGCGTTCAGAACAGTCATAATACAATCTACTAATATGGCAAATTTTACTCGGAAAAAAACCCATCCTAGATAAACGCTGATTTATTTTGTTAAAAAGGAGGATTCTTGATATCCATCATCCTATTAATTATTCCAAGTAAATTCTCAGTCAGTTCCTACAACCACCTTTCTTAAAAAAATTAAAATTACATGGAAGGGGAAAAAAACCAAAATGCTTTTCAGGATCCCAAAACCCCTCACAGAAAAGGCAATTAAAAACCTGAGCTTTTCTCCAATGACACAACTTTTTCAGCTGCACCATCCTCAAGTTATTCCATGTTTTTGAGCAGCCAGAAAAATCTGCAGTTGTGAGAAATTAAGTATAAAATCGGATTTGGAAGCAGGAATCTGTATCCAATACATGGCATTGCTCCACAGTAATTTATCTGGAAAATTTTTGTATCTCATGAATAACCTGAAAAGCGTCTGTCCTACTTATCCTGGGAGTCCCTTTGGTCACCCCCAGCTCTGTTTTCCATGGTTTATGTGGAAGATTATTAAGAAAAGTAAGGAACCAAGTGCTGTGAATATTCCCCAGGATGGAGTAAATAATTACGAATTTTTGGGAAAATAACTTCTAAACTTTCAGATCAGGAAATAAAACTTGAGGTTTTCCTTATTAATCCAGTGGCACCGGGTCAGTCCCAGGGAATGGAGCCAGCAGGACTCGATATCCTTAAGTCCTTCATTAAACTATTGATGCCCTTGGCGTTATCCATAATGTTCCAGCAGCTCAGCGCACAACAGACGCAGAGCTCGCTGCTCTTCGCTCCCAACAGCTCCCAGGTTTGAGGGCAGGAATTCCCGGGGAGTTCCCTACCTGGCACTTGCCGGTGCGGATGTCGTAGAGCGCCACTGAGCCGTGGCGAGCTCCCACCGCGATCCGGTGGCTGCGCTCGTAGTAACTCACCATGTAGAACCTGAGGGGAACACGGGGAAAACAAGGTGAGACGGGGAGATTAAACTCATCTGGGATTCCACTGGATAATTAATTAAGCGCTGGAACAGAGATTTGATTTAAAAATCCACTTGCTGCCGGTTTAACACTTGGCATTTCAAAAAAACAACTGATGGTTGATATGGTACCATGGAATCAGATCAGATTTATCTATCAGATTTATTTATTTGGGAATAATCTATGGGATAATCACCAAATCCCTGGATGGGAAGTCAAATGGTTAAGTGACCATCCAACACTCTGAGTGAATTCAGGGCATTTCCCATGAAAGTCAAATGGAAAGGAAGGAAAGTGCAAGGAAAAATAAGCAAACTCATCCATTTTTGATGGGCATAAAGAAAAGGGATGAGGGAAATTTCACCATCAAACACTCTCTACTCCAATAATACTCTTGAGGTGAAGCCTGCAATAGTCCTTAACACCCAGTGTGACCATGTGCCATTCACTGGAATTCCAACAGCTGCAAAATCCAGGGAATTTCAACACCTTGAAACCCAAGAGACTCTAAATCCTCATTGCAAATTCAAATCCTTGGGTATATCACTGTGCTTTATCACAGGGAGAGCAGACCTGTGGAAGTGCCAGCTGAATTCCGAATTACGTTGGAATTTTGCAGTTTAATTTTCCTCTAACAAAATCTGCCAGAAATATCTGGAATCAGTCTCAAAAAACATGTTGCTGAGCATATTTAAGGCTTCAAACAACCCATCTTCCAGACTTCTCTCCTGGTTCCTTGGGATTCCCAGTGCCATAGCAACTGCTCGCATGCAGGTACGAGACACGTTCTGCACTGCAGGATGGCAGCTGGGAAGAAAGCAGGATGAAACATGGGAAAAAACCAATAAAGAGTAAAAGAGAACGAAGAAAATCCCTAGTTTTTGTGCAGGGGAGAAAGAAAATGCAGCTCAGATGCAGCTTTGCATCCCTGTGTATCCCTCCCTGAGGATGCTGGATGTGTCAACCATCCTTCCCCTCAGACTGCTCTTCCTATTCCTTCGATCCAAGGAAGAGGAGCAGCAGGCCGGGATGATTCTGGCACACCACGTGTGCACACCATACAGCATAAGGAACGCTGGGATATTAAAGGGATTAACAACGGGATGCTGTACAAACGCTTCCACTTGGAATCTCCCCGGAGATTCCCCCATTTGCTACAACCTGATGGCAATTTCCGCTGGGCTCCACGATGCTGTCGCTGGGTGCTGGATCATTTTTACACCGGCTATAACCAGGAAATATTACCAGTAATTGCAAAGAATTTTAAAATACTGGATCACTATAAATATACACAGGAATAGGGAGATTGGGCACTAATTCCCATTTATCCTTCCCTTTATGTTTTAAGGAAAGCCACTTAAGGCTCCAGGAAGGAGGAAGATCATCTCCATCAGTATCCAACCTGGCAACAGGAAAATTGCTCTTTCCTAGAAACTATTCAATATTTTAATAGGTTATTAAATTAAAATGTAATATGGCCGACAGGTGATTTTTAGAATTTATTGGTTGGACCAGTTTAAGAGGATAACTGGGATATTTATCCACATTTAAAGACACTGGAAATGCTCCCATTTTATAAATCACCTTTTACTCTTTGTTGTGTCACCTAAAAGACTGTTTCATGCTTAATTAGGAAATATATCCTGCTGCTGATCTATCATTTACTTCACAGCATTCCCGGAGGAGGAGCTCACCTGCAGATGGCTGGAAAACATTCCTGAAGACCCTTTTTCTTAACTAAAGATCCTTCCAGGCAGTACATGATGATGTCCATCACCTTGGAAACAAAAATTACCATCAGCTGACAATCTGTGGTTTATGTTCCATAATTAAAGTTCTGAAGGTCATCCCATTCCAAGCCCTGCCATGGGCAGGGACACCTTCCGATAGATCAGGTTGTTCCAAGCTGTGTCCAACCTGGCTTCGACCTTCTTTTGCTTTGGATTTTTCTCCCAGCAATGTGATTTAATGCAATTTAAAGTTCAGGAAATGAACTTGCTATAAAGCAAATCTCTCCACACCCAAAGCCCACATGGAAAGAAACTCCATGAGTCGAGTCAGACCCATCACCGGCATCGAGCCCAGGACAGAGGTGGCCTCACCTCCACGAGGAGGTCCACAACGTCCGATGGCATCTTCTCGATGAGGATCTCGATGACCCTGAGGATCTCGCCCTTGGCGCGGGCCAGCGTGGTGGTGTGGATGTTCTGCTGAGACTGCGTGTTGGCCGCCAGCGCCGTGTGCCTGTGCACCTGTGGGGAGCAGGGATACAGGGCAGGAATTGTTACCACTGGAAAAGGCCTCGAAGATCAGCAAGCCTGACCTTGAACCAGCACCACCGCGGTCACCACTAAGCCCCATCCCCCAGCTCCGGCTGGGGCTGGGATCGCTCAGACGATCCTCGGACAGACCATGCCTGGTGCACACCAAGCTCCCAGCACCGCCCCGCCCTGCACAGCCTCCAAACCCCATGGAAAAGTCTCCTTCAACCCCTCGAACCCCCTGGCTGTCTGGGTGCAGGCCCCGCTCACCTCCTTGGCGATGGTGGTGATGAAGGCGGGCGGGCGGGCGGTGGCGATGAGGGACAGCGCGTGGCGAGCCGAGCGCGCCGAGTCGGCCGCAGGGCTCAGGGGCAGCCCCATTGTGATGCTAAACGGGAGCCACACAAAGGCAGGGACAAAGGAAAGCAGCATTAGAAATATAGAGTGAAAAGATTAGAACCAGCTTATAATGTCAGTTCAAGGTCAGCGGGAGCACTCCGGCAGTTCCAATATAATGGACTCCCAACAAAGAGCAGTGATTAGGAGTCAGGGTGTTCCAGCATCAACCCCAAATCGAATAATTAACCATGAAGATTGAAAACAGTAAGTGCATCTGTCCAAAGTGGGCAAAAGGCCTTGTTAACAAATTATCTGTATGTGCTGAATACATATCACCCCACGGAGGGCCAGGCGAGCCTGGAGCGTCTTCCCAAGGATTTATGGTTTGGTCTTTTACAGTATTTTAAACGCAGCCTGAAAAATCCCCTGGCCAGAGTAACTCTCTTTAATTCAGGGCTTTTACTTGCTGTGACAAGATAAAAGCAAGAAGCAGTACGGTGGTAAGTACCCAGTAACTGCATTTAGCAAAAATAAAATTTCTACGTGCCCTGCACATTATCCAAAAATTCCTCAAAATGTAGAAACGTGGAATCACAGGCTGGTTTGTGTTGTTGGAAGGGATTTTAAGGATCACCTATTCCACTTCCACATCCTCCAGTATTCCAGGGTGCTCCAAGCCCCATCCAGCCTGGCCTGGAACACTTCCAGGGATGGAGCAGCCACATATTTTTCTGGACAACCTGTGGAAGGGGTTCCTCCTTCTTCCCTGTGCTCTCCAACTGATTTTTTTGGGAAGAGAATAGTAGTTTACTTTCCTTTCCCATCCCTCACCATCACCATACAAATTAAAACTCCCAAATGTGAAACTAAATAAAAACTAAAATGTGAACTGATGTGAAACTAAATAAAGTCTCTGCCACAAGGTGATGTCCCCATTGGCCTTTCCTTGGAAAATCACATATAAATGTAACTTCAAAACTCCTGTCCAGGTGTTCCATGAAAAACGAATAAGCCAGGGGAAGGAGTTATCCCAGTTAAGTTTTGGATGGGGTTCCCCAAGGCAGCAAACCCCAAGTGCCTCTCTGCCACTTTCTGAAGGCTCCGTGTCACGCCAGCAGTGGTTTTCCTTACAGGATGTTTGGCAAAGTGCGTGTTTCCCTGGAAAGCAACAGGCTTTTTGTGAATTCCTTCGCTTGGGAGGATCTGGGGAGAGCTCGGGGGCCTGCCCTGTGAGGGGATGGGAATGGCACATTCTAGCCAGGACACAAGCATCCAGCCCCTCCTATTCCACCTTCCACTAGGTCAGATTGCTCCAAGGCACAGATAAAAATGCATGGATTCATTACAAGGTGATTTGCTAATTTTGGTGTATCAGATCGTAACGGTGCCCAGAGAAGCTGTGGCTGCCCCATCCCTGCAATTGTTCCAGGCCAGGCTGGATGGGACTCAGAGCAACCTGGGCTAGTGGAAGGTGTTCCTGCCCATGCCAGGGGGTGGAATGATGATCCTTAAAATATCCCCCAACCCAAACCACTCCGTGAAAATCTGTATGAAACGTAGCTTAATTCAGAAAGCAAAAATACAACCAAAAATGATTCCTATCATCATCCAAGCCAAGCCATCAAAGCCTAAAACTGCTGGGAAAACACTCTTTATCTTCACAACTGAGCAGTTTCCCTTGGTACACTCTAAGCTTCGGGAACCAGGATGAGCTGGGCAAGCGAAGGAGTTCCAAACACCTGAGTTTTGCCTAACAGCTCGGATATTCCCTTGATTCAGCAGGGAAAAAAGAAACCCACTCGTTTTCCTGGTCAATAAATGTGATTTCTTCTTTTCTATCTAAAAGCAGAAGCTTGACATAAAAGCTCTTTGATAAAACCTCCGGGAGAGGCGCCGGCAGCTGTGTGCCGTTATTGTGTCCACGGCAAATCCGGCACAAAGCGGGAGCTCAGCGGGGCTCCGGGAGGGTGAGATCCACACTTAACCCCTGCACACATTGTTGCTCCATTTCTTTCCATCTCCCTCCATCCTGGCTCTGTCAGGAACGTAACAGGCCATTTTCAATCTAAATCTTGTTATGGATTAATACGCAAACGCTTTCGCGCTTATTATGCAATTTATCATGAGGAAAATTGCGCTGGGCTCCTCAAGGCTCCACGCTGATCCCTTCATTTATTCCCTGCTCTGTCGAGGAAGAGCCAGACTAATCTTCCTGACAGCTAAGGGTGGAATCACACGAGCACAAGAACTTGCTGAAGAACTGTGGTCACTTGGATCCTGGAAGTTGGGATTTACATAAAATGGGGCTTAGGAGAGGCTTTGGGAAGGGAAAACGTGGTGGTGTCTCCTGTCACACTACAAGGAATAACTGGAACTCAGACAAAAACCAATGGTAATCCAATTTGTCCATATTTCTCCTGCCAACACATGGCACGGATTCATTCTTTAGATGTTAAGGAAATCAAAACTTACATAAAATGGGCAATATCTACCTCAGAATAATCAGAACCCTCAACACAGATGGATGTGGAAACACATTCCTGGGATTAAAACAGCCCTGGGCAGCTCCTTATTGCAGGTGCCATCTAAATTCTGGTGTCGTCAACAACTATTTCATGGAATCATGGAATGGTCTGGGTAGAAAGGAACCTTAAAGATGTCATGGGCAGGGACACCTTCCACTATCCCAGGTTGCTCCAAGCTCCATCCAACCTGGCCTTGAACACCTCCAGGGATGGGGCAGCCACAGCTTCTCTGAGAATTCCATTCCAGGGCCTCACCACCCTCACAGCCAAGAAGTCCTTTCCAATATGCACCTAACCCTGCCCTCCATCTTAAGGCCACTCCTTGCTCCTCATTCCTTGTCCCACCTTCCTGCCAAGCTCCCCAGCCCAGGATTTGAACCGGTGCTTGCCCCTGGGTGGGATGCCCCAGCTGGGAGCCTGGCAGGGCTTGCCGGAGGTACCCACTTGGCCAGCTGCTTCTCGGCGTCGGCGCAGAGCTCCAGCAGCCCCATGAGCACGGCCGACACGTCCATGTAGGGCTCCCAGACGGTGAAGCCGCGGCCGATGAGGTCGATGGCGGTCCTGCGGATGGTGCTGTGCGCCGGGAGCCGCGCGCTGGGCGGCTGCAGCAGCAGGAACGTCAGCGCCTTGCCTGAGCGGAGGGAGAGCAGGGCAGCGTCAGAGCAGCTGCAGCAGCGGGGCCGCCTCGGCCCCACGGTGGCTGGGCTTGGAGGGACCTCAAAGACACCCAGTGCCACGCCCTGCCACGGGCACGGACACCCTCCACTAGCCCAGGTTGCTCCAAGCCCCGTCCAACCTGGCCTAGGACACTTCCAGAGATGGAATCCACAACCTCTCTGTGCCACGGCCGACTCTTAAACACAGTATTTTCACTACATAAGACATAGCAGTAAATGGATTTTGGGGGAAAAAAGAGAAGTCGACATGCCTAAGTATTTCTGAGAAATAGAGCTTAAGAGGGAAGGGGAGAGAAACACCCCAAACAGCTTCACTGATCCTGAATCCTGACCCAGGTTCTGCACCTTTTGGAAATACTTAATAATATTTCATTTAACAGCCTACTTTTAAATAAAACTAATTATGTACACATAAATTGAGGAGGGCTAAACCAAGCAACGCTTCCCAATAATTTATCATTATCTCTCCATCATTATTTATTACCCCTCAATAACGTTCCTTGTGGTAAAGATAATTACTGATTTTATCAGGTTTTTCTTGAACTGTCCTCAACAAGTTGCCTGTTTTGTTTATTAAACAAGCCTCCTACTGGTTTTAGGACTGGGAAAAGCCAACAGACAGTTTTTTCCAGTTGATTCACACCAACCAATCCCAATCCATTTGAAACAACCCCCAAAATTCCTTCTTGTCATGCCACGGAAGGTCGATTTCATGCCTCAAAACCAAAACCTTATTAAAAACGTGCCTCCTCAAGCATTACTCGGATGAAATATTCCTACCTCTCCCCTCAGCATCCTGCCGCTGACACCAGCAACAGCTGGACTGACCCAAAGTCCCGGTGCCGGTGGGTCCCCGGCCGGGACATCTTTGTTTAAAGCTTTGCCTCGGCTTAAACGAAGGAATTAATATTGACAAAAACATCCCGGCGCTAATGAGTTGTTCGTTAGGGCAATAAACATGTCACATTAGAGTCAGCGCAGCAACGAGGTAATTAGCCCTGGAACAGCTCGGCACAGCGGGGCTGGAATATCCTGGGATGATGCGCAGCCCCCGACCCGCGCATTTGCTGCCTCCCATTAATATTCAGCCGTAAAAAGTCATTAAGCACCAAACCTAAAGCTCCGTGGGACAAGAATTCAGGTGTGACTCACCGGACACAATTCCTCAGGCAGCCCCGGAGCTCAGGGAATGCCATTCCTGCATAAACTAGTATTCAAATATAATTTTATTCCAGGTGTTTCATTCTGCATTGGCACATTTGCTCCTTATATCACTTTATTAAGCCAGATGTGCCCAAATACGAAAATTTATCATTTATTTTCACTGCACAGAAGCCCCTGGACTCTCAAAACGTCTTTCCTTACGGAATCTCTCCGAGCACACGGCTCCAGGCAGCCTTGTTATCCCCAGTTTGCCAATGGATTTTAAAAAATGAAATTATTTGCTTGGGAAAATCAATAGCCCAGGCAGGAATGAGACACTGAGAACTCCGATCAAGATCCAACTAAATCCAAATGATGGACTCCAAGAACAGGATTTAACTTGATTGTGACCCTTTCTGGATGATTTTTTTCCCTGACTGTCCACAGAGGGACAGAAATCTGGAGAGCTGGGTTAAAATTCCATATCCCTTCATCCCTTTCTTCTCCTGGCCCAGTGAATTTTTAGTCTTTTATTTTTATTGCAGATCTTGTCTCAGGTATAAAATCAGGATATTTTGAGGCCTAAATCAAAAATCATCATTATTGTTTTTTTGCATAATGATGATCAGATTTCTTTTTTCCAATTACAATCACCTCCCATCTGGAATTGCTCCAGGCCAGGTTGGAAAAGGCTTGGAGTAACCTGGGCTAGTGGGAGCTATCCCTGCCTATGGGATGGGGCAGCCACAGCTTCTTAGAGGACCTGTGCCACCCTCACAGCCAGGGATTCCTTCCCCATATCCCAGCTAAACAATCCCCACGATTACCCAGGCAGGGATATTTCTATTTCTGTTCAGAAGTTCCACTTGCTTCCCCTCCTGCCCACCAGCTGCCAGGAATCTGGGACACTATGATGGCAGAGGGGTCTGAGTTAGGAACTGAACTGCTGGCTGGCTTATTGAATCCAGGCTCCAGCAAAACCGCAGTGACTGCACGGATCCGGGAGCATGGAGAGCCTGCCATTCCCTTTGGAAGGAGGCCCAGGTCAGTGTCCAGGAGATCTCAATAACTCCGTGGACACGGTGTCACCTAGCCAGAGCTAAAGAGCAAAGAGCTGCTCATTAATAACTCCATGGATGGCAGCTGCCTGGAAAACCCCCTGAATTATCCATGGAATCTGGCATTTCCATACCCTGGACACAGGAGCTCGATTTCTCAGCCCATTAACTCTGTACACACAGCATTAGCTGCACTTTTGGGGGGATGTGGGGCATCTGCAGCCAGCAGTTCCTGGGGTGGCATTTTATCGTGGAATAGCTCTGAGGGAACGAGCTGTGAGGGTTCCAGGAATTAATGCAGGTGCCAGGCAAGGCCACAGCGGGAATTTCTAGAGAATTCCACCCTCTCCAAAAGCCACAATCACAATTCCACGTCACTGGAAGGAAGGCAGAGAAATATCCTGGATTTGATGGACTTATAGCTTTCCCAGAGAAGCTGTGGATTCCCCATCCCTGGAAGTGTTCAGGGCTGGGCTGGAAGGGGCTTGGAGCAGCCTGGGATAGTGGCTGCCCATTGCAGGGGCTGGAACAGGACAAATAAGCAAGAATGAATCAAATAAATGCAGCGGAAGTGCTCTGCTTGACCTGGGAGGAGAATAAAGGATGTCAGAATTCCAGCAGCTCACTCCCTCAGCACCAATTCCTCGGCAACCTCTTACTGTACATTCCCAATCCCAAATCTTGCTCTCTTCCGTGAAAATTTGAATGAACCGGTTTGCATCCCTATCACCAAGCGAGGCAGAAGAGGCCCGGGGATACTCACACGTGTGCCTGGCCAGGGAATAATTGGATCCACCGCTGGTCAGGCCGAATCCCTCGGGGATCTGGCTGGAGCTCCGGGGCCGCGTGAGGAGCTTGGGCGGCTCGATCTCGGCCCCGAACTCGGCACCGATGACTCCCAGCAGCACGATGGCCGTGGCCTGCTTGCGCCTCTCCTCGTAGGACGTGGACACCTTCTTGGGCTGCGGGAGGCCGGAGAGGCAGCCTGGAGTCGGGACAAAAGTCCAGAGGAGGGGGGGCTTTTAATATCCCAAACGGCATTTCCCAGAGAAAATTCAAAAATAAAGAATGTAAACTGTGTCTTTGGGACCACCAGGATTTTCAGGCGTGGAGATAATTCCATTTACCTCGTAAAACCTTCAGACAAGTCAAAATATCCCTTCAAAACCTGCCAAGAACTCATGGGGAAAAAAGTCACCAGAAAAATCCCTAATTCCCAGGTCTTTTTACTCAGAGATAAAAGATAATGGAATTCTATGTTTATCTAGCAATTTTTGGGTTGCTTCTTGTTCACTTTAAACCAACAAGTTGCAATTTTTATTGTTTTTAAAAGATAGATTTTTTCAGGCTAAGTTCTTTGCATTTTATATGATATAAAAGCATCTTTTTGATATAAGATCCATCACCGCATCCAGCTTCCTATTGTATCTTAGGATAACAGCACACACCATTAAACCAAACTGGTATCTTCATACAGTAAAATGCCATATATGGAAGTGGAACAATGGGACAAAACCATAATAATGAATTTGACATGGAAGTGAAATATGTGTTATTAGTTTAACATAGCCCAGGGATTCTGAATTCCACTAATCACAGGAGGTTTTTTCATTTGGAGCAAAATCCCAAAATCTTAGAAGAAATTACTGGAATGAAACCGCAGTCACTTATTCTGACAAATAAAGTCCACTCTTACCTAGATATTAATTCCCAGCATCCTGGGAAATTCCCTACCATTTGTCCTAAAAAAATAAGGAAGCTTTAATCCTTCCCAAGTGCTGCTTGCCGAGGAGTTGGGAGGCATCACCTGACATGGGATGAGGCTCATGGATTAACGAAGGGTGGATTAACGAAGAGCATGGGAGGTCTCTGTTAATGACATCCATGGGGCTCCAGAGGAAAACAAGGAAGTTAACCAAATTTTAGGAGCTGTGGTCAGGCAACTCCGCCAGCCAAAAGGGAGAGAAAAACAAGGGAAAGCTTAACAATGGGAAGGGAGGGAAAAAAAGGCAAAAAATCAATAGCAACTGCCTTCAGAGGAAGAAGGATGAAAACGGGCTGGAACAAAGCAGAGAAGGGAACAGCTGGAATTGTCCAACAGTCGGAATTGTCCAACAGTCGTTTCTCCTAGGCTCCTGTTAACATTTGCACGTGTCCCACTGGATGTCACACCCCACGGCGGCCTCCGTTCCCTGCCGGAGCCGCAGCTCCCAGCCCATTCCAGGTGCTCACCCGGAGACACCTGAGGCCGGGATGAACGGGCACCACGTCCCGCTCCAGGATGGATTTATCCCGTTTCACTGGGTCCCTGCCCCGCTCGGCCGAGCCCGGCCCCGGCTGTGGGTCTGAGCTCCCCAGCGCCGCGGCGGCAGCGGGAGCGCAGCAGATGCTGGAGCGGGGCCGCGGGATGCGGATCAATAGCCCGGGCGCTGACCCCGGCCCGCGCTCCGGCCGGGAAGAAAGGAAAAGCCAACACGTGTGCCGCTTCCAGTAGGAAATTAAACGCTGCGGGCCGCCCTGTCCACGTCCACGGATTACGGCAACACCGAGTTAACCCTTCGCTACATCCCGGAGGGAGGATCGGGGAGCACCCTTCAGATGAAAGGCTCAGAGAGTTCTAGAATCACGGAACGGTTTGGGGCGGAAGGGATTTTAAGGATCATCCCATTCTGCCCCCTGCCATGGGCAGGGACACCTTCCACTAGCCCAGGCTGCTCCAAGCACTGTTCAGCCTGGCTTTGGACACTTCCAGAGATGTGGAATCCACAAGCTCTCTGGGCAACAGAATCTGTATGAACAGAATTCTCATGTATCAACCTGGAGTGGCAAAAAAAAAATCCTACTGGGAATCCACAAGCTCCATCTTGATCTCACCCTCATCCACTATTTTCCACCAGGAAAGCTCCCAGGCCTGGGCTGGGGACCAGGAGCTGAGCTCCTTCCTGCTGCTCCTCCCCCTGTGCCTCCAGCCCCCAGGTGTCCAGGCCATCACTCTTTGTTAACCCCACAAGAAATTCCAACCAGGACAGGGTGGGAGAGATCCACAGTGCTCCATTAGCAATTCAGAATGTGACAGTTCAATCCTCACAGCTACAGAGGAGGATTTTCTGCCTCAACAAGAAAACAACCCCCAAAATCTGCCAAAACTCCAAGGAATTGAAAACTAACCAACCAAACCCCTCAAACACAGCAAAATTCCAACCAGCCCCCAGAAACCTCCGGATGGGGGAAAAACCTGCTTAAATAGAGGGGGGAAAAAACTCCTTAATATTTGGTTTGGTTTCGAGGTGTTTTGGTTTGGGTTTTTTTTTAATTATGAGGGGAAGCTCCCAATTAATGGGAATGATTTCCCCCAACTGAACTGCCAGGCAGAATTTCCACTGGAATAACACCTGGATGAGGAGCCCTTTCATTTGGCCATGAAAATTTGGTATTTTCTCCCCGCACCGCGTCTCCCTTTAATCACGGCAAGGGCTGACACACAGATCCATTTTCCTGACAGGACGGTTGATCACCCTATCACAGGGAGAAAATTAATAACCTCCAATAGGTCTGTGTGGAAAACAGAAGCTGCGGTGCCAGAAGGACAAAAACCGTTGGGATTTTAGTTGGAAAAATCCCAGTTTCAGGTTAAGACAAACCGATGGCACCCAAGACAAAATAATCCTAAATATCCCCAAATATCTCCATTTCTAAGCGTTAAAGCCCCACAGGTGCTGGAAGCAGGCCGGTGAAGGTTGGAAATGCGGGTGGAACGTTCCCAAATTTCCATGGTTTCAGAGGCTGCGGGATATCGATCGCTCTGGCGGGAGCGCGGCGCGGAGCGCAGCCACGGGGTCAGGCTGCATTTAACACTTCGGAGCGCTCCGCTCCCGAACTCCCGAGCTCCCGTTAATTGGCTTTGCACACTTCTTGGGGAAAATTAATTTCAGCCGAGCTTACAATAAAAGGATTAAAGCCCGAGTAAGTTCTCCAGGTTTAACTGGCAGAGGAATCAATGGATTTGAGTTAAGGCAGTTTTAGGAGAGGGGCACTCCGCACTTGCCAGCAGGTGCAAGCTGGGGGTACTCCCCTCCTGCAGGAGCTGGGGACAGAGCCAGGAATCAAACCTAAAATCCAACCCACAGGGGTCCTGATCCCCCAGATCCATGTCCAGCCCTGCTGTGAACAGCCAGAGAGCCCCGCAGAATCCCCTGGGGCCAACCCACCCCAGCTCAGGGGTGTAGCTACACAACGCTTACAACAGGCTCAGCACGGGGATTTACTCACGGCATTGCACAAAATAATACCTGGAAATACAGAAATACTGGAAATAGAGATTTCAAATGGATAAAATTATTTGCTCAACACACAGAGAGTCTTGAGGACTCTTTCCAAATAAATCAGAAGTGAAAATATTATCAAAGAATCCCAGTGACAAGGAACACAAGGAAAATGCAGGAAAACAGGAAAATATTTTATAAAACCTGTGGTTACTCATCACCAACCTCCTGTTAGTAGAAGTCTCTGGATAGCTTGGAAGTGGGGCCATTCCTACATCCACAGCTCCCTCAGCTGGCCCAGCAGAGAAGGGATCTTGGGAGCCTGGAAAGGGAGCTGGAATTCCTGCCTGGAAGGGCTGACACCAAGACGAATTTTGGGAATTTCTCCCTGGCAGCCCATCCTGGAGACACACGGAAATGTGGGAAGTTAAGGAGCCCTTCCCTGTACCTCCTACCAGCCGTGCCCGGGAATTCTGACACCCAGGAGTTCCCAGGGAGCTCAAACCAACCTGGAGGAAGCTCTGAGTGCCGTGCGCTCCCAGCCCAGAGATGTGTCACCAATAATTCCTTAAAAAGCTGCACACCTGGACTTGGAGATGTTTGTGGGGCCCCACGTGCCCCAGCGCTGCGGGATCACTGAGCCATGGAATGGGCTGGAAGGGATTTCTAACAGCCCCAACTTAAACCGCTTTGACTCTTCAGTTCCTTGGAATAAAAACATCAGCATAATTCCAAAGGGGACATCCAGATTTGGACTGGTTTTACTGGAGTCTTCCCTTCATCTAGAAAGATCTGGAATCTGGCGAGGAATTTCTTATTAATTAATTATTAATCCTTATTAACAGCATACTAAATCCTGTTAAAAATACTATGTTTGCCATAATAATTCAGTGCCAATTACTCATTTCTAATAAAAATGGTGTCAATACAATCAGTGCTCTGGAATACCTGGAATTCTTAATTTGGAATAATTTAATGGCAGAGCTCTTTAAGTGCTGGGAGTTGTCATGCATTAGAAATTACAACTTAATTTCTTTAACTGCAGGTAGAAAATGTGCTTTTCCACACATAAAATGAGTATTCTTGCAGCCATTCCCGTCTCTCACAGTTTACTGGAATTTTCTGCTCCCTTTTATGAGGGAATATTTCACTGTGCTGCAGCATCTGGGAACACAAAATGGGTGAGGATGCTGCAGGCTTTCCCAGGGAAACAGGCAGAGACAAAATGGATTCTGTGCTGCTCGGATGGGGAATATCAGGCACCTTGTATCCGGGTTTTAAAGCACTGGGTTCATCCATCAAAATTTCCCTCAGAGGGGACATTTACAGGATGATAACCTCAGTTTTTTAAAGATCTGTTGATTGCTAACAGGATCTCAACATACAGAGCCTTTAGATCAATAATCTCCAACGCTTAAATAAACTCGATTTAAACTTCAGTGACAACTTCCCAACAGGATCATTTGGAGCAAATAGTGATGAGCAAGATTTAATTTGGAGTAGTTACAGCCCAACTCACAGCCAAAGTATCAAAAAAAAAAAAGCAATTTCCAGTACAATAAGGCTTCTTTTTTTTTTTAAACTTCCATCAGATTTTCATATGCAGGAATGGGATTTTGCAGCTTCAGAGTCGTTGGCATCAATTTACCTACAATAATTTACCCACAAAAATGGACCCACAAATCAAAAAATACCATTTTTAAAGTGTTTTAACAGAACTAATTCATCAGTTTCCCTTTCAGTAAGGAACCACGAGATGTTTTCAAACCTGCATAGTCCAATTAGGAGCTCTCCTTCCCTTCCCTTCCCATCCCACTCCTGGAGCGGCCCGGCCTGAAGGAATCCACAGCACCTGCTTTAGGGACCTGAAGGACAAGGCAGGAGCACATTCCTGCCACACACTTTAACACCACGACCCTACTGTGAGATCCCAAAAGGAAAATGTAGGAAGCCTGGGAAGCTTTCAATGCCACCAGCCTTGGAGTTCAAGAAAACATCCCACTGGAGTGTTAATGCCTCATGTCCCTGAGCCAGCAGAGTAAAATTACAGGAGAAATGGTTTCAGGACAAAGAAATACAACTTTTCCCAAGTAAATATGAATTTTTCAGAGTTCCACTGCCTTCCTCGGGCAGGGAACCTTCCCCTGGACCGGGCTGCTCCAGCCTGGCCTGGAACACTCCCAGGGATGCAGCAGCTGCTGGGCTGAGCACGGAGCCTGGGCAGCCCACGGCTCCCAACTGCGCTCCAACGCTTCTCCCTTAAGTGGAAACCAGCCCCAAACTGGTTTTGTGGGGTTGGGAACTTCCCTAACGAATATCCTGAGCAGCAGATGCTGATCCCACAGATGTCCAGCCCCAAACCTCTCATGGAGCTGAATGGGGCTTACAGGGAGACATCTGCTTCCCTGGCAGATGCCCACAGCCTCCCAACACAGGCTTTGCTGGAAAACCCCCTCTTCCTGAGCCATATTTCTTTAAAAAGGAAAAAGGAACAGAGTGTGCCTCAGAACTTCAGGCTGTCCCATAAGCAGCTGCTTGCAAACAGCAGGAAACCAAATTCTCTGTTAATTTGGATACAATTACCTCACAGACACTCCCTCAAATTCAGAATTCCTGTTAGTACACCCCGAAAGTCCCTTAAAGCCCAACTTCTCCACGTTAAATACCCTCTCACATTCCATTTGCAATCGAAACAGGACCCAGCAGAGGGATGAGTCGCTCTGCATTTTCCCAATTAGCATCTGAAAGGGACCAAGTTTTGGATGACAAACCCTCACTCTTTTCGGGAATGTCACACAATAGTCCGTTATATGCTGCATGGGTTCCAGTGAGTGGCTAAATACAAACTAAAAGCTTTTCCCCCTCTCCCGGGTGGGGGTGGGTTTGGGGGACACAAAACTGCCTTAGACAGGTTTTGGGAGGTGCTTGGCTCCAGTGGAACCTCCTTAAAGGAAACCCAGAAGGAATTTTGCGTGGAACGGGAGCCAGGGGCTTCTCTGCTGGGGCTGCCAGATGGTGCCATTTGTTGTGGAGCTCCAGTGCAGCCCGAATTTTCCGGGGCTGGAAAACAGGAGGGACGCAATGGGAAACAGCACCTGCTGCTCCCCCTTCCAATCCCTCCAGCAGCAAGGAAGAGGAACTTCCAGAGGAGCCGCAGAACTCAGTATTATTAAAAATTAATACTACTGAAAGGTCAGCATGAGAAACTAAAATTACGAAAGCACAGTATGGTCACAACTTGCCATTGGTTGAAATACTTTCTTCTGAAATACCTGATTTCTTTGAGTAAAAGAATTGTAATAACACATAGAACAAATAATAAATCACTTTGGAATTAATTTTAAATCACTTTAGTTAGGTGGAAGCAAAATTAGAAAGTCTATAAATTAGACAATAAAAAGCAATTCAGAATATACTCTGAATAAGCCAATTAACCAAATTCCCAAATTCTGACCACTGGAGCCAGGAGAATTTATGCCCAACTGGGAAAAAACGCTGCTGTCCATGTGAGAATTACTGAAACAAAACACTTGTTCTATTTTTAGTTACCCAAAAAAGCCCTTCGGGCACAAAAATGAGATCTGAGGTCAGACCAAATTTTCTAAATAACTTTCGAAAAAAGCCACTGGAGTGGCTTTAAGGATTTCCTACAAGCAGTCTTTCAGCTAGCTCAGCTAAAATGTTTCCACCTCCCAAAGTTCTGAGGTGCAAACGATCCTTTTCAGAAATGATCTGGATAACTGGAAGCCTTTGGGGAGTCCCAGGCTGGAAAAGGTCCTGTTGAACACCACACGCCAGCAATCCCACCAATAAATACTGGTCTTAATGGGACCATCAGAAAAAGAAACCGAGGTGAAATTGTCTCAAAATTCTTATTTTTCCCTCTATTCTCCCAAGACAAACCTAACTGTATCCCATTGAAGCCAAAATTCAGGATGCAGCACCCTTAAATCAGATCTCTCAGCAGAATAAATTATTTAAGGAACAATTATAAAGAATTATAAAGAATCATAGGAAGTCTTTGTTTTTGAAGAACTAATGTTGGTTGTGGGCAGCTTTAAGAGCTCCAAATGTATTAAAATATTACTCTTAATTATCGTGATGATATGAATGATCTGAATGCTCACCTGCTGCGATGTCATCATCAACCAGGTCGTGCTCCTCCTCCTGGACTTTGGCTTCCGTTCCTGAGGGATCCGGGGTGGCAGTCCCAGTCTGAAGGGCTTCTGTGGTCACTCCAGCTGGAGGGAACAACCCAACACCCCAAAATCAGGGATTTGGGGAAATAATTCCCTGTTTCCTGCAGCAGCTAAACTTCATTTCATTCCTTCAGGTCCTGCCTTGCTTTGGGCTCCTTCAACTCCAACCTCGCACAAGATGCTCAACCTCATCTAGAAATAGCAAAATTTCATATTTATTTGGCTTTCCACAGCTAACATGTATTATTCCCCATCCCTGGAAGTGTCCCAGGCCAGTCTGGAAGGGGCTTGGAACAACCTGGTCCGGTGGAAGGCGTCTCTGCCCATTCCAGCCCCGAGCATTCCAGATAACCATTAAATACCTCCAACTTCGTGCGGCCACGTTCCAGATTTCCCCTTGAAAACAAACCACGATTCACCTGAATTAACAGGATTTTAGGAACGTGGGAAGCAGAAGGCCCCCCAGTCAATTTCTGGGCAGGAAGGAGCTTTGTGCAGAGGCTGCCCCGCCTGCCATCGATCGGCTCCCCACGGCTCGATCGATGCCGGCCGCTCCCTGGCTGCCGCAGCCGCACGCACACAAAGGTCGCAGCCGGATCACCTCTGGCTTCCCATTGAACAGCAGCCACGTTCCAGCTGCAGGAACGGCCTCTGTTCCGGGATATACCGGATACACCTGTCCCCGCACCAAGGGTCGGGGCCCCCCCAGCGCGTTAAGGGATATTTACACTGACCATGTAATGTAACACAAACCCAGGAATTTGTTATTCAAAGGAATCCCTTCCAAAGAAGAAGTGCCCTTGCAGAATCTGACATCGATTTGAACCTGCTGGACCCAAAAATTGGCTGATTTCTGCCCCCCTTTTGATATTTATCAATTTATTATTTGTAATTTATGCCCCAATATTTAATGGCAAAATTGGGAGGAGTGGGAGATGTAAGAAAAAAGGAATATTTCTTTATCTTTCCTGTTCTCCTCCCTCTCCTTCTAGCAGAAAATGAGACTTTTCATAAGTCTGGTATATCCCAAATAATTCTTATTCCCTTCAATTCCTCCAATTTTATATCCTTAATTCCAAGAGTTTCAACACTCACCATAAAAACTTAATCCCAAATTGCTAGCGTGGACCCACTGGAAAGGTTTCCAGTCTAACTGAGCTCAGAGAAATTCAAAACACATCCTAACATCCACAGAATTCCTGCATTCCACTAGAGTCAATACCGTGATTAGACACCCTAAAATCAGTTGCTGTTTAATAGAGATCTTTGAATAGAAACCACATTTTCAGGGGGAAAAAGCTCATTTTAAGGAAGATGAGAACGCTGCGATGTTCTCATTGAGGGGACTATCTGTGAATTCCCTGGAGGGCTGGGACACCCTTTGCAGGAGCCATTTAGAGACGAAGCGGCCAGGACTGGACGGATTACTCGGCATGTGGGGTTCCCAAGGCCCTTTCCCCCGGTTTCCCGGTGAGCGGGCCGTTCCCGGGGCGTTCCTTACGGGAGATGACGCTGTCCATGTACTGGGGCAGGTAGGGAGCCCAGGCGTCGATGGTCTCCTTGCGCCCCGCCTGCTCGATGCGGCGCAGCTCCGCCAGCAGCAGCGCCTGCGCTGCCTCCCGCACCTGCGGGGCAACAAAATTCAGGGCTTCATCCAACCGGCCAGGGGAAAACACATCCCAGAGGGCCAAAAACCACAGAAATACACATGTTTAAATGTAATTCTTAACAGGGTTAAACTAGGGTTTAACTAGAAAATATTCCTGGATCACGAATAAAGACCGCAGCATCTGTGCTGGAAAAGAATTACGTGGGGTTTTTTACACGAAGGGAAAATTTAATCACTGAAACACAACATCAATCCCAAAATACTAAGGCTGAACTCACCTCCAGGCACCGATCCTGCCACCGGCGTGCCAGCATCTCCAGGAGAGGAGGCCGGAATTTCTCCAGCCCCAGCAGGTCTGGGAGCATCACGCAGTGCATGGCAGCCAGCTGGCTCCAGCCTGGGGAAACACAGCGGGAACACGAGCAATGAACACATCTCAAGTTCAGGTAAGTTTATTTATGGTGACATTTCATAAATAAATCACAGCGAACTCGTAGGAATTACCCCTTCAAAGATCACACGGGGTTTTCTGTCCTGACTTAAAGTTATGCAAAGATACCCAAGCACAGTTTGCCTGCTATCCTTATTTTTCCACATGAATCTTTTATTTTAACACACTTAATGCAGGTGAATTCCTACTGCAGGTCTGCAGCACTGTGCAGGTAAAACCAGGAGAGAAATACACAGAGTTCAAATGACACAGCACGTCAAAATGCTTGTGAAATACTCCATGTTATATTTAATATATGTCCAACATCATATCCAATATTATATTCAAATCTTCATCAACACCAGAAGTCAGATTTAAGTGGTGTGAAACTGCTTTTTTTTGGTTAAAAGCCAACAGGGAACCCAACCCCACACACCCCACTGGCAAAGAAGAATTCCTTTTAGAAATCAAATGAAAATAACAATGAGAAAGGATTTTAGCTGGAAGTAAAGGATAAGTAGAAAAATGAGGAAGGAATACCTTCGTTGACTAAGAAACAGGAATGGAAAGCAGAAGTGTCAGAGTGCCCAGATTCCATGCTGGAAGCAGCAGCAGGAGCAACTTGCAGAGGAAAGAAGAAGAAATAAAAGAGAGAAAAAAAGAGGGAAGTGAGGAGAGCAGCAGCAGCAGAAAAACAGATTAATATCACTGGAGAATGGAAAACGAGACGAAACTGTGATGATCTTCAACTTAAATATTCAACTTAGAAAGAACACTCAGCTTTAAAATAATATTAAACTCAAAATAATATTCAGCTTCAAAATAATATTCAACTTAACGAGAATTCCAGGTTTTCCAAGAAGGAAGAGGCAGACATGCAGCTGCAGAAGAACATGGAGACAGTATGAGAAACTGGGATGTTTTGAAAAGATCAAAGTACATCTAAATGAAGTGATTTTAAACATGTTTTTAGGCAGGTGGGTTTGGTTTGACTTCATGGTTGATTGCGAATTGGTTGAAACCCAGGAATTTTGCTGCTTCTTCTCATGCTTTTCCCATATTTCTGTAGATTTAGAGTTTGTACTATGCATTAAAAGCCCAAAAAATAACACTTAATCAGCCTGAACTGCCCCATCTGTCACTCCAAGATGTCCAGAATGAATTCCTGAGGGTTGGCTGGAATTTAAGTTCGTTTTAAATGGGCCTCCAGGCAAACAAATTTAACTTTTCACCACAAAAATACCAAGAAGCCTGAAGGAGAAGGACACAAACTCAGGCGTGGAACCCAAACAGTACCTGGGACATCTATTTTGGAAACTCCCATTATTTTGGAAACTCCCATGCCACCAAGTCGTTAAGGCTGGAAAAGACCTGGGAGATCATCAAATCCAACCAGGAAGTGGCCCCAGCGTGCCCACCACTCCACCACGTCCCCAGGGGCCACACCCAGCCCTGCAGAGCCCTTTAGGATCATCGTTTCTCGGGGTCAGTGTGATCTCCAGGCAGTTCCAAGCATTACCCGGCCACGAACGCTCCACGACTCCGCCTTCATCCCACGGAAAGCTCTGCAGACCTTCTGGCCTGCACATGCCGAGGTCACCGTGGGATTGGGAGGTCACTGGCTGCCACTTCCGTCCTCACCCCGTGCCCAGATGTCCTGCACAAGCATCCTCCAATTAATCCCTCCCCGTTATTCTGTTGCAGAACAACAATGGGATCAAGCTCCCGAATGGATGGAGCATTGTCTTTGGAATGGTCTGTCTGCTTTGCAGGCAGGGAACTGCTTTTGTCACCAAGGGACATCTGCATCCAACCTCCTTTTTCCAGCCCTTCCACACCAACGGCACGTCGGGAGGCGCAGGGTGGCTGTAGCAAATCCCTTCCCACCCCCCACTTGGAGAAGGTGTACCAAAAAAGCTGCTTAATTTAGGAAAAATATGAATTACAGGTGCACAAACCCACTCCAGACTGAAACTAAACCTTCACTCCAGAGTTTTTCGCCTGGTTTTGCTGGAGTTGCTCACGCTTTTGCAATGTAAGGAGTTCCAACCAGCCAAGGGGTGATCCTGGCACAGAGCTGGGATCATTTGCACAGAAACACTCCAGGATGAGACTAGAGCCTTTACAGGCTTTAAGCCTGTAGAGTTACAGGCTTTAATCCTCCCCAACATCAGAATGTTTGGGAGCACTTAAAACAGGCAATAATTCCTTGTCAGGGAATGACGCCATGGCAGAACCAGCATCTTGTATTGATTCTTAAACAGGTCCTAATCCTCAGTAATTTCATCTAGATTAACATTACAATACTACACTACTTTTTCCTCCCATGCAATAATTTTATCTCTTGATAATAAAGCATTAAATTCGGTGTAAAGAGCTGGAATAAGAGACCCAAGGGCTGCAAAGGAAGTGGTTTTTACCTTGTTTGATTTGCCCCTGTGCTGCATGGCTGGACATCGGAGGGGGTGGCTTCACCTTGGCCATCTCAGGAGTGCCCGGCCTGGGCGGCCTAAACATGAAATATCCATGGAGAGATACATCAGCTCCAGCCCCAAAGGCTTTGGGAGCCATTCAATCCATCACAAGGTAAAACCACACCAAATCCAAGCTAAATTAAAAGGCAGACTGCCAAGTTATGGGAGTGTCTGTCGTACCTGCTGGGGCCTTTCTTCATGTGGTCCCCGATGAAGGTGGCGTTGGTCATGCTCATCAGCGTGTTGGCCAGGGAGATCACGGACAGCAGGTGCTGCGTGGTGACGGCCCGGGACACTCCGTACGTGCCCTTCCCCAAGCCTTCTGTCACCGACATTTTCCTGCCTAACTCCTCGAAGGCTGCCTTGCCCACGGGCTGGTTGTAGCCAGGGAGCATCAGAGACATGTGGCCACCTCGGGACAGGAGGCCGAAGGACACGGAGCAGTGCGGCTTCAGCATCCCGAGGCGATCCAGGCAGAGCTCGTCCAGCACGGAGTTCAGGCCCCAGGCGTGCAGGCAGGACATGAAGAGCTTGGCTGTATCCATGGTTAGATTATATTCCAACAAAGTCAGTGGTTTGGATTTGCTGGAGCGATATTCCGGGTCGCCATCTTCCCTCCTCTGCCTCATGGCCTCTTCATCCTCGTCTTCATCATCGAGGAGGTGCTCCTTGATGTTCTCCTTGATGGTTTCCTTGACCTGCTGGAAGAGCACGGCCGCTCGTTTGCCAGTGAGGAAGGAGCCTCCCTTGTCGGAGCCACCGGAGGCTTTCTGTAAATTCTCTGGAGAGACGAGGGCGGTGTTGGGCCGGGAGGCCTCCTCCGTCAGCAGCTGGATAATCAGGGCCTCCACGTCAAAGAACAGCACGTGGATGTCTGGGTCTGTTAGGTTGGTCTTGATGGCCTGAACCATCAGAGAGTTATGGGAGTATTTCGGTAAATTCCCCTGGAAAAACAAGAGAGCAAATTGAAATTTCCATTAGGGAAGCTGTGGATGAGCCAAGTTTGAAACACACCCACAAACCACAGAAATGCAATTTACAGACGTTTATAGATAAACTGAGCTCTCCAGGCGAGACACGAGTTCACGTTTCCTTCTCCTGAATCCTACGAGATCATAGCTATATTATTCCAAGGAACAGGAAAATTCCAATTTTTTGTTATTAAGCTTAAAACACATTAAATATTTCATATTTGGAGGGTGAACTACGGAATCAATATATGCCATTGGCAAAGAAGCTACGCATATTCACCCAGACCTGCAATTACTGCACCACTTGGTCATTCCAATTAAGTCCATCTTCTTCCTCCTTCCCTCCCTCCCAAGGCGGAAAAAAGGGAGGAGGGAGGGAATTAAGGTGCTATGGGATAAAAGCTGAAGAATGTCAGAAAGGAGACTGGAAACCAGAACACTAATATAAGTTTTTAAGCATTATTCTCCCCAGCGCCTTCATTCCCAGCACCTTCACTGGATGAGGAGCCCGCACATAAAACACTGCAGGTACAAATGCAACATTCCCGATTCAGCCTGGATGCAGCAGAACAGCAGCAGAAATCCTGAGTGCACATTTTTTTACAGAAACATGCTGGTGGTGGTCTAAGGAACATTCTCACTACGGGAGATTTCTCTCCAAAGAGGAGGTGACAGCAGAAGGCAAAAGAAAGGGATAAATGGGAGAAGCTGGGAATGGAGCACTGCTGCGCCCTGCTGGCCACAAGCTGCGCCAGGGAATGTTTAGGCTGGATATTGGGAACAATTCCTCATGGAAAGGGCTGTCCAAACCCAGGGCAGGGGTGGAGTCCTCATCCCTGGAGGGATTTAAAGCCGTGTGGATGTGGCACCTGGGGACACGGGATAGCGGTGGCCTCGGCAGTGCCGGGGAATGTTTGGATTTGATCTTAGAGGGCTTTTCCAGCCTAAACCATTCCATGATTCCGGATTCTGTAACTCAGCCTGAATAAAACCAAAGAGTAGGATACACACTAAAGTGGGATCACGGACAGCAACATAGACTGGGGAACAACCCTGTTTAGGTTTTGGAGAGCTCTGGCTGAGAACCTTCTGGTTACAATGATGGAAACTTCTCGTATTTCATTCCTTTCTGGAAACACAGGCTCCAGCCGGAGCACACCCACCTTATCCGAGGCCTCGGAGGCCAGCAGGTTGGTGGCCAGGGTCTGGAGCTTCTGGTGGGCCACGTTCTTGAGGGCGGCCAGGCTGCGGCGCGTCATGGCCTGCTTCAGGTTCACGGCGGGGTGGCTCAGCGAGTCCACGGCCGCCGGCACGGCCTCGTCGCAGGCGTTCAGGATCTCCACCGCCGTGATTCCCATCACGCACCTGTCCAGCGCCCCTGGAACGGTGGGAGGGACGGAGAAACAGCTCAGCATCCCAAATAGCACGGGGCAAAAAGACCTGGATGTGACGCGTAACTTTCCCTGCTTTAACAGCTGGGCTCAGAACTAACACTCCTAAAAGGATGGAATTGTCCCTAAATTTCCATGAGGTTCAAACACCCCCCAGTATGATTCTGTACTGATCACTGGTTTGGGGAACACCTGGAGAGATAAGTTCCAAATATAAAAGTGCCAAAGTGTTTTAGTTCTCCCCTCAGACACAGCTTTGACAGCACTAAAAGCAAATCCGTATTTATATCCATTCGAAATGGATTAATCAACATCTCTGAGCTCACCAGTGTCCATCTGCCAGACATACACGGAGCCATCCGAGCATCCCACCACCAGGTAGTCATCGGATGGCCTCCACTTGATCACTTGGATTGGGAAGAGGTGGCGGGATGCCAGCATGATGCATTTCTTCTCCCTCAGACTCAGCAGACCCACGGAGTGATCACTGGCAACGGAGCAAATACAGTGCTGGACTCTTGCCTGATAAAGGAAAAAAGAGAAAAAGCTTCATCATAATGCAGAGAGTTGGTATTAAAAACCTTTCCCCCACTGGGCCAAGCAGGGTGACCAAAAACCCCTTTTATAAACAAAATTCAGGCACCTCCAACTATGTTCAAACTCACTGAGGTCACTGGGAACAAAACTCCCTGACCAGAAATTCCCTTTAATCCATCCTTTGCACATCGCAAAGAGCAAATGGGTATTAAATCCCATTTTGTTAAGCAAACCCCAGAGTTTTCAATCAGTGTCACTTTGTTCATTAAATTCTATTTATTCAGCTAAGTTTCAAGAGGCAAAATTGTCTCTAAACCCTATTTTTAATAGGTTTAATAAAGCCCCTATTTTCAATCCTTTATATAATTAAAACATGATGGAACAAACCATAAATAACAGTGTAATCAAGATCCTTTCTAGTGAAGCTCTCGCAGAGAACTCTTGAATTGGGTCGGTGCTACATCTCCAGCACTCCATGTTGCATTCCCATTCTCAAGGAGGACTCAGGTGCTGGAAAGGTTATCCTAGAGAACTTACACTGCAGTTTTCTGGTGGAACAAGCAGCTGGGTGATTTCTCCCCCGTGGACACAGAAGATATGTTTCATCTCTCCCGAGAAGATATCCCAGATAATGACGGAGAAATCCACCCCGCCTGAGATCAGGTACCTCTGGTCGTAGCGGGAGGAGACCTGGTGAGGGTACAGCAAACACGTGACCTTGTTCCGGTGGCCTCGGAGCGTCCGGTGAGGGGGCCAGCCTGGGAGGTGGGAGGAGAGGGGCAAAAGCACAGAAAAAGAGAGGAAAAACAGAGATTCAACAGAACAATCAACTCCCAAGTGTTCATTCTGCAACTCGGGTCCCAGAACTACGAAGATAATGGTATATGGAACCCAGATATCCAACAGCAGCCCAAGCACAACACGTGGATCCCACCAGGAATTGTGGTAGGTTTCTCCCATGGAGATTTATATTGGCACATCAATACCCAGCAACGCAGTGCCAGGAACAACTCTGGAGAACACAGGAGATGCTCCCTTGTCTTGTCTTTGCTCCTGCATCTCAAAACCCCCAGAGAAATATCCAAGTCGATCTCGCCTGGGTCAACAGCTTACGGGATTCCCAGCACAGAATGGAACAGCAGAGTTACAGGATTTCTGCCTGAGCATGGCCTGCTGCTCCCTTGTGCCCGTACCTCTGCGCAGCATGTGCTCTCCCTGCAGCAGCTGCACGATGGCGGTCTGCGTGGCCGGCACGATGACGATGCTGCCGTCCTCGCGGCCGCACACCAGCCGCCCGTGCGCCGGGATGTACACGCTGGCCGTCACCCGCAGCGGCTCGCTCACGTTGGGAATGATGCTCAGCTGGTCGATGATCCCCGCGGGACGAGGGCTCAGCTGGTCAAAAGCTTCCTGCAGGGATATGGAGGTGGTCGTTTGCAGGCCTGGAAAAAGGAGGGAAAATATCAGGAAGGGCTGACGCGGCAGGACTTGAGCAACCGCGTCTAGTGGGAAGCGTTGGGAGTTGGAATTGGATGTTTCAGGTCTCTCCCAACCCACTCTGTGATTCTCTACTGGAAATGAATTCACTACAAGAATAAAGCCAATTACGATTTTGAGCATGTCTGATAAAATGAAGTTACTACAACTCCTACAATTAAACCCCAACTTCACAAACTGTGGGAGAACCAGCAGGGCTTTCCCCAGCAGAAACACACAGAAACCACAAAGATCTGGCTAT
This sequence comes from Rhagologus leucostigma, assembly GCA_013397725.1. NCBI lineage: Eukaryota > Metazoa > Chordata > Aves > Passeriformes > Rhagologus > Rhagologus leucostigma. Next base: position 215,676 of record VZTD01006196.1, on the reverse strand, counting down.
TAATTAGGTACCTTTTGCACCCTCCTGCTGCTCAAGGGTGTCAGGCACGCTCCAAATGCACAGTCTCCCTGAGGAGTCTCCTTGGATTAAGAGCCTGTAGGAAAACTCTCTCTGGCCACAGAAGAACCGAGTCACTGGAGGACATATTAGCAGCTGTTCAAAAAATAAGGAACAGCCTCAGACCACGCACAAACCACGTGCTCAGCTCCAAGCTTCCTCCCTTCTAAAAAGCACGACAAAACCTCACACAGCCCATCAAAAAGCTCCAAAGAAACAGATGTACCTGTTTATCTGCTCTGTCCAATACGCTGTACAATAAAGGTGGAATCAAGTTTTCCACTGCTTTCCCCACGTCCCTGCGGAATGAATCACTGGCTGGCAGGCAGCTGGGTGTAAGAACAAACAGAGGAGTAAAATTCCTTGCATTTATAGTGATTCCTACAGTAGGACATGGATGTTGCTCCCATCCTCATGTTCTGATCACGTGAGGGCGAGGAAGGAGTTCCCACATGATTTATGTGGGAATATTCAAGATAAAACACTACGTCTACCCAGAACAAACATGTCTGCACACCACGAAGATGTCCGAAGAAAAGTCTTTCATTTTACTCTTTAAGTTTTAACCTCTTCGATGCCAAATTTTGAATTAATTTTACAGTTCTGTATTTACATGCCTTCCCTTACCGGACCAATATTTCAGTAGTTCTTCAATTAATTCAGTTCAATTCAAACTAACCCAAAATTAAATAAATGGGGTATTTCTTTGTGGAGTACCTGGCTGGTAATTTATAGATGAAACTTTGTCCATCCTCTGTCCATACAATCACTTTATCAGCTGCCACAAAGTCCCCACCAGTCCAGGTCTGCTCATTTTCACTGGGGACTGAACATAAGAGGGAATAATCTCCAGCATCAAAAACCTGAGAGGAAACAGCAAAGTCTGTAGTTATTAACCAATTAATTACACATTAAAGTGCCCAGGCAGCAGCTGATTTTGGGTTCAATATCACAGAATCATGGAATGGTTTGCGCTGGAAAAGACCTTAAGGATCATCTTGTTCCAAAACTACACCACAGGCAGAGATTTGGATTAAATATCTAGAAATACACGAAATATATAATAGAGGTACATTAAAGAGAATTGGAGCATCTTGGAGCTCCAATAACATAAATGTTTTCATGTAGTTTAACTGAGACTCCTGAGGGAGAGGATCCAGGGGTTCTGCCTTACCCTCCAGTACTTGGAGCACACGACTAGGAGAGAGCGCTGGGTGAAGGCGCAGAAGGAAATGCTCTGGCAGTTCTCGCAGTAGATGGGTTTGGATTCCTCCTCAAACACTGGGGCGGTGTCCTAAACCAAACAGAACCAACACTAAACCAACTCTTTCATGCTCAAACTGAACTCAGGACCATGCCAGAACCCACGGAAAAAGAACTGGGGCACTTCTCAAGGTGCCAGATGGCCGATTTCTAAGGAAAACCCAAACACTCGGAGCAGTTTTTATTCCATCACTCCTCCTAAGAAGATCTGCAGGAGCACGTGGTGTCCTCTTCGGGCACTTAAGTCTCCCAAATTCCCCAGCAGAACAGATTAGTGGTGCTGACCTTGCAGCCAGGTAGGAAGCTGGAAGGAAGCAGATTCCACTCCCATGTCATTCCTAAATAGAAAGTGATTTTTCCTTTGTTGATAAACATCTTTTACAAGAGGTTTCTGTGAAGAGTTGATTTACCAGAGGTTTGAAACCTGGGGCAAGTCTCCTTTAAGACTTTTATTCATTAGGATCCAGGAAATGCGAAATAACAGGGAGCTGGAGATAACCCTGAATAATGAATATTCCTAAAAATGGTATGGTCTGCTCGGCAAAATATTAACCCGAATCACTACATGGTACAAATAAAAAACAGATTTGGAAAAACTGGAGATAATCCTACACTTAATTTGGAAATCAGTTCTCTGAGAAGGATTAGGAATTCTGATGGCAACTTAGATCAATAAAGGAAAATTCAGTAAGTTGATTTTCAACTGGCAGAAAAAGAATATCAGCAGCAGAATATCAGGAACACAACCCTCCATCCCACCAGGAAGTGTCAGTAATCCAGCAGCCTTTGCCTACCTGCAGCCGACTGACTTCCGAGGTGATGATCCAGACTTTCAGGATGCCAGTCACGGACACAGCCACGACAGTGTCCTCTGGGAAACACAAAAATGAGGCTGAGGCACAAGGACTTCCTCACTTGTGTATATCTGAGCATAAATTAAAACCTGATCCAAGCATTCCTGGAGCCTTTGCTTCCGAACGGAATGTTCATTTGTGAAGATGGTCATGGAACAAGGAATAAATGAAAGGCATTAGCAGGAAACACTGAATACCAGAGCTCATTTCCGGTTGTTCCAGCCCTTTATTTGCTGTGGGGATAACAGCTGAGCTTTCCCACCCTGGGATTTTGGGACTACCCAGTTTACAACTGCTGCTGAGCCTTAACTCAAGAGAGAAGTCCTTTAGTCAGGATCTTCTCCTCAGTGTTCCCCAAACCTCTCAGGAATTCGAGTCTCCACAACAGGAACACCCGAACAAGACACTCGTCTGCCAGAAATTAAAGCCCACCAAATGAACACCAGTGAGCAGAAAAACCAGGTCTGTGCTCACGTGACACTTCAGCCTGTGCCAGCTGATCCAGCTGGAGCGGATTTCCAGGGAAGCTGTGGCTGCCCCATCCCTGGCAGTGTCCAAGGCCGGGCTGGACGGGGCTTGGAGCAGCCTGGGATAGTGGAAGGTGTCCCTGCCACAAGAAATAATCACCTTGTGTCCTGTTGGACCGGATGATGGTCATGGAGCTGATCCAGTCAGGAGAGATCTTGGATATCAAAGAATAAAGCACTTCAAGGCTGGTTGCATCCACGACCAGAATTTCAGGATAATGTCCGTGGCATAGGAGCCTCCCTTCCCGCTGCGTGCCGACTGTGAACTGATAGAACTACACAGATGGGAACAAACACAAATTAGAACCCAGGTGGGACAGGAATTCCTCCATTTTGGACCTGAAATGTATTTCCCAGTGCACTCTGCTGCCTGCAGGACACTTCCCACTCCGCCACCCCTCCCAGGACTCACCTGGATGCCGGTGTGTGCACAGGCCAGTTTGGTGAACTCGATGCACCTCCCATCGTTCACATCCCACAGGCACATCTCCCTGAAACACAGGAAAACTACATGGAAAATAGGCCAGGCTTCCAAGCACTTACAAGCCCTTTACATTGGGAGGAACTTCATGTGAACAATTCATTAGGGATTAAATCAGTTGTATTTAGAGAAACTCAGAATCAACTGGACTTTCCAGTCCTCCTGAAGCCACACAACCTCCTGCTCCCTCTGAGGATAAATTACAGAACCTGGAGGAGTTCAAATGAGCAGATATTCCTCCTATTTAAGGTACTTTTTAATTTAAAACTTTATATTCAAATTTAATCAGAACAGAATCTGTGAGGCACTTTCTCCTTTCCATCAGATAGATAAATTCCCAATGAAAACACATTTTGTTTTTAAATCCAATGGGAAGAGACTACTCAGCCCTGAAATCGGTCCAAGGTGGAAATTCTAAATTCTCCCCTCAAATTCCTTGCTAAAAGGTTATTCAGGCAAATCATTTCCTACCTTTCCTGGATAAAAAATCTCTATCTATTTGGATATCAATTGCACAAGAAATCCTTCCCACTTCTCCCTCTAAACTACTGCTCTGATTAATAAATAAAACCAGTCAAAAATAAAATGTATTTGCTGAGGAATTTTTTCTTGAGGATAAAAATCATCACAGTGTTGAAATATGGATAAATGAGGGACAAATTCCCATTATTTCAGTTCTGCACATCAATAAACACTCAGAAACTCACCCACTTTCTGATGCACTCACTATATATTGCTTTTCACTGGAAGCTGAGGCCTTGGACAAACAAGTAACGGAGGCTGTATGACCAAAGAGCAGAGCTCTGGGATTGATCTGGCATCAGGGAAAGAAAACGGGAAGTCAAAATCACACAAATGACCACAATATCCATATCTCAGCTTTCTACTTCATGTGTTACGTATCTACTATTATGTACACACACATTTAATTAGCACAGCAGTGGATGGATCATCTTGGAAGACTTTCTACTTCACATAGGAGTGTGAATTTGGGGGGAAAATGCATTTTGCAAACTCCTCTCAATATTTACAAATCAGGAGATGAATTCGGCTCAATTCAATTTGAACTGAGTTTGGCTGAATGAAAAAATTTGTGTTGCACATTAAGAGTTTTCCCCAACTGAGTTCCTGTATATCCATAAGTAAAGGGAGACCTCAGAGCCCCTTCCAGTGCCAAAAGGGGCTCCAGGAGAGCTGGAGAGGGACTTGGGACAGGGAATGGAGTGGCAGGACAAGGGGGAACGGCTTCCCACTGCCAGATGGGATATTGGGAAGGAATTCCTTTTCACAACACAATATTAAGCAGCTCAACTAGAAAGCAACCGGTTTAGAGCAGCTCCAAGAAATTGGAATGAGTTAAAAAAACTTTCCTACAGGAGCAGCAACGAAGCCAGAGCTGAAACACCTCTCGGTAACCTGGAACAGCGCTGTGGGGAGGGCGGAGCAGCCACTCAAGCACCTGGGGACGGAGGACAGGCTGAGGGCGCACTCCCAGGCGATGGCAATGGGAATTCTGGATCCATCACCTGCAGGTCAGCGCCCAGGTCCCAGAGGCAGATCTGCCCATCGTGGCAGCCGGTGACGATGACAGAGCCATCCACGAGCAGCAGGGAGGACACGCAGTGGGTGGGGGCACGCCGGCCCCACAGCACGATGGGCAGCACCAGGCTGTTCCCGGCCATGGCCACGGAGCGCCTGCAATTCCAACAAAACAACATCAGCGACATCCCAGGCTGTTCCTTTCACTCACGTTTTTGCCATCTTTTCCCCTCATGTTTCCTGCCCTTTTCCCCCCTCACTTTTCCTGCCCTTTTTCGCTCACATTTTTGCCATCTTTTCCCCTCATGTTTCTACCATGTTGTCCCCTCCCATCTCTGCCACTTTATCCCCTCATGTTTCCCACCCTTTTCCCCTCATGTTTCCTGCCCTTTTTTACTCATGCTTTTGCCATCTTTTCCCCTCATGTTTCTACCATCTTGTCCCCTCCCATCTCTGCCATTTTGTTCCCTCATGCTTCCTGCCCTTTCCCCCTCATCTTTCCCAGGATTTTGCCCTCATCTTTCCCACCATTTTGCCCTCACATCTGGGGGGTCCCAGGGGTTTTGGGGTGCAGCAGATGGACAGACAGACATGACACCCCAGGTACGAGGCAACAGTGTTGTTTATTTACATGGGGAGGGCTGCGGTCTCCCAAAATCCAAAATACTATCCTTCAAACAAAGAGGGAGCGGAGTAAAAGGTGGGGGGGCCCCCAAATTTCACCTCAAGGAGACGGGAAGAGATCCCCCCAAACCCCCCTAAACTGCCCCCATGGCGATGACTGTGGTGTGTCTGGAATGCCAACAGAACAACCAACATTAGCAACATCCCAGGCTGTTCCTGGCCATTGTGGGCCTGGAATTCCAACCAAACCAGCATTAGGGCTCAGCACCAGCACCATCCCCATCTCAGGACATCCTTCGCCCTCCAAAACCTCGGGAAACGAGCGTGTAGTGGCCTCATTAATGTTTTGTACAACAGAACATCCCTGTGTGTGTCACTCTTCAGGGATCCCCTCATTTCTCCTCAGGGAATGCCCTCACAGGAATTCAGTAACATTCCTCAACCAGTCCCTTAAAAACATACACCTTCACAAGTTTGATTTCTTACACATTTTGCAAAATTTTATGTGCTTTTCCCTACCCATATAGGGCCAAACAGCACACCCCTGTGAACACGAGGATTTTTGCCCAAATCCGTCTTTTCAGAGTAATTTTGAAGTAAAAAATGTTTTAAGCCCTGAGGCTGAAGCTGTTTTTATACCCCTGATGTTATTATGTCCCTGCTACACAGCTATTCACGTTGCAATATGGAATATCCCGCCTTAGGTGAAATCAACCTTGTATAATCCACTGATAAACTGGATTCTGGCCACTCTCCAGCAGGAAATAGATCCAGCACTATCTTTACAGCAACATTTCGGATCTTCCGACCGTATTGACACAAAAAACACAGCGGAATTTCAATTGTCCCCAGGCCAAAACGGTCTCAGTGACTGGGAATAGAAACTCAAGTTGTGGCAATAAAACCCACTTGGATTTGCACAAGATTTAAAACCCACAACAACCCTCTGTTTGTGGTACTAACATTCCCAGCTTGCCGAGAACTTCCATGTTTTTAGAACTGAGGTTTTCTTATCGGTGAAAAGGTCGTGTTAAATAAATAACCAAACACTCCTTATGGATTATCCTGTGGAGGTTTATGCTCTGAATTTATCCCAGCTCAAACCAGAGCCAGAGCTCTGATAAAGAGGAGCATGAACACACCAAAACAGGCAGGATTCATGGAAGAAATATTTTAAAATATGTGTGCTTTCCTTTTTTTTTTTTTAGTAGCTACATACAGATTCTTCCACCTCAAGGTACCCAGCAATGTTTTCATTTTTCACAGGTCTGTAAACCTGTTTCACAGCACTTCAGAGGGAACAAATCTGAATTGTGACAGAAAAATAAAGGTCAGCCTGAATGTGAGTGAGGTTCCCAACTCCACTTCCCACTGGGATAACTGCAGGTATCCCTGGGATGGTTATAAGGAACCAACAAGCAAACCAGCAGTGTCCTCCTGCCACACAGCGGGGAGGTTTTCCGCCCCTGTCCATCCCACTCCATCCTGGAAGTGTCCAAGGCCAGGCTGGACAGGGCTTGGAGCAACCTGGGATAGTGGAAGGTGTCCCAGGCCGCTCCAACTTGGACACTTCCAGGAATGGGGCACCCACAGCTTCCCTGGACAACCTGTGCCAGGGCCTCGGTGAGCTCCAAGAAATTCCTGTCACCCCTCATCCATGTAAAAACCACAGGAACTGTTATTCCATTTGATGAATGCAGCCAGAGAACTGGAACAGGACCGTGTCCGTGGAAAAAAGGGGGAAGGGAGGGAGCAAGGGCAGGATAACGAACGGCTAAGGATTACACATGGCTCCCAGGAGGCTCCTGACAAGTCACGGATCAGTTGTGGGGTTTCCACAAAATCCACATCACAAAATCAGTAATATCACATCAAATGGCCCTTCCCAGTAAAGCAGCTCATTTCTGGCAGCCCACCAGACCATCTTCATTAAAAGCTATTTAGTTAAGAGCTCTAATTTAATGATCAGGATCAATAGAGACCAAAAATCCAGTCTTCCTCCACACTGCAAACCACACCTGGCCCTGCAGTGTTAATTGTTATGCAATCCTGGATCAATTGCTCTGTCTGGACCATCACAACACAGAAGAAGGAATTAATTCAGCATTTTAAACAACACGGTGACAAACAAAGAGCTACAATTAAACCAGGCTAGATTTGCAGGGAAATCATCATAAAATGGAATAAAAGCAGGAATAAAGCATCCAGATGCAACAGAACAAAACGCAAATATCGACAACAAGAACAAACGCCCACAGCAAACAGAAATACCCACCCAATTTTTGTGAGGAAACAAACCAAGAATGACTAAATCAGAGCTGAAAAACGCCAATAAGCAACACAAAAATCCCTCCCCACTCCTCTGCTGTCCTACTGCTCCCAGTTCACGGACCAAGTCACGGTGTTCCTGTGTCACCTGGCTGTCAAAACAGCTGCATTTTTTAATAAATACAGAAACTCCCCTACCGGGGCACAGAATTACTGCTTGAGATCCTGCATTTAATGTTTCTGCATTTAAAGCTACTTCTGAACACTTTCAAACCCACACCACTCTGAACAAAGGGAATTTTCAAAAGAAACATACAGGAGGATACTAGAACATGCAAGAGCATTAGCACACAACTAACCTAAGAGATTCCAGATTTTCCATGCAGAAAACACATTATCAATCCCCCTGACAGTCCCATTTCAAACACAGTTCTCAGCATATTTCATAGCAAGGCTCTGGGAGAAAGAGGAAAAAGAAAAACTACCTCTTTCCTTCTAGTTTTTGACTATGGCAGCGCAAGACCTTCATAAAAAACTTCTTTTTCAGGAAAAACCACATTTTAATTCCCCAGGAATTTGGATTCCAGAGCTCAGCCCCGGCAATACCAACTGCAGCCCCTGCCAGCACCAAAATCCCTTTTTGTCTGAAAACAATCAATAGTTCCATTTTTTGACATCAGTGATGACAAACTACAGGAGCAAATCAACACTGTCCCAGTGCCAAACCGGCCCAAAAGCAGGCAGGGAATCATTCCACACCAATTCACACATTCCAGCGATTTGGAACTCCCCCAAACCCACTGTTTCCTGCAGAAAAGGGAACCTGGAAGTGGAAGAGAGAGATGCCACAAGTAAAGTTCTTCCTGCTAATACTTCTCTGTTTCCATGGGCTAAATTTGTCTCTATCGCTTCCACAAGTGCCAAAATCCTGGTTTTCTTCCCAAAACACAATAAAGCAGAGTTTCTGTTATTCCATGTACATAGGGATATACACACATCTCTATCTACCTCATCAGCCTTGTATTTATTTTGCTTCACTTTAAATTCCCTCTATAACATAAAACATTGTAAATAATGAAAATAAATAATATATAAATAATTCTAATCTTATAAATACAATTAATGCAGGGATGTTGGAATACACGTAACAATACTGTACAATAAACACAACAAATGCAGGGATGTGGGAAAACACCTTCTCAAAAACAGGATTTTAAAAATATTTAAACAGAAAGCAATTATTTAAGTAAGGAAATGAACCCAAAAATGTTAAATAGTGTGTTAATCTGACAGAATAATCCAGTGACTCTTTGAACTACTCTACTTAAAGGTGGGATTTAGGCACATTTAATAATCCCGGATCAATTCCTATTTGAGTAAAGCTACTAAACTGATTTTTCAAGTACAAGGTATTAAATACCGAATCCAAGACTCAACCAAACACCTTTTCAAATTGTTTACCCAGAAACCCACAATATGGATTTTTACAGCCAGAAAAGCCCCCAAACAGAATAAATCCATGGGAGGAAGAGGTAAAACAAAAGTAACTCCACGTTTGTTAGCACGGCAAAAGCCAGGAGCTGCTCCTCCCAAACACTTTTATTTCCATTAAGTAAGAAATTAATCTCAGGATATGTGTGGACACTCCGATAATCTGCCCCCAAAATACTATTAAATAGCACAAAATAGTGTTAAATAGTATAAAATAGCTATCACTGGGATATTTATGCATTTTAGAAAAATCTAATTATTTTAAATTTAATTACAGATTATACTTTCTATTTATTATTTAGGGATGGAGAAAAGACACCACTGAGGGAGGGAGAAGACAACGAAAACACCTTCCCTGGGCATGCAGGAGGTTCCAAACCAAGACAGAGGAGGAAATACTAATTTGGGACAGGAGACTGGAGTTAATTGACACCTCTGGAAGCCACTCGCAGGTTTTCCTGGTGCTTAATTTGATTACACACTAAACCCATAGTAACTTTTCCTGTTTCAAACTGTCACAAAGGACAGTTATCCAAAGCAGCTGGAGAACTCCAAATCCCATCCCCAGGTGCCAAAAGCACCGTGTCTGGCACAGGAAAGGGACATGAAACTGGGGAAGGCTGCGAGGTAACAAAAAAACGGCATTAAAAGGAATTTAAGCTCCCCAAGAGGATGAATTCCGTGTGAGAAGCCTCTCCTTAGGTAAGGCTCCGTTAGCAGAGACGGAAATCTCCATCCATCAATAATCTGGTGCTCGTTTTGGAAAGGTGAAACTTGAAATTCCAAACCCAATCCTGCCCCGTTAACAGTGTGGGGCCGGTCCCGGTGTCCTGGGATACCTGCGCTCCTGAGTCCTACGGCACCTAAATCTTTGGGCTCCTGGCCACCCTAATCTCCGGATCCCCGAATGCCCGTGTCCCTGCACCTCCCGGTGCCGCAGCCCCTCAGCACTCCCGGTGCGGATGCTGCGGGGGCCTGCGGAGGGCCGGGAGATCATCCCACCCCTCCGGCTGTGAGCGAGCCGTTCTCCCGCCCCCGTCCCGGGCCGCACCTGTTCGGTCCCGCTCCCCGGCCCGGTCCCGGTGCCTTTCCCGGCCCTCACGCGTCCCGCGCGCCGCGGCCCCGCCGCGCTCGGTGCGGCAGCGGCCGGATGACACCGCCTCCCGCGACACTGGCGCAAAGCCCCGGCCGGCGCACTTGACGGCAGGCGCCGCCGCCACGGAAACTGCCGGGTTCCGCTGAGGGCGCGCAGGGAACCGGTGATTATTTACTTAATTAATTAGTTAGCGATTACTGTAAGGCTTCAAAATTACAACAAGCGGGAGCAGAATGTTGGAGATATTCCTGGTTTTAAGCAGGAAAAGCGCAAATATGAGACATCTCGAAGTGATATTTATTACGTTGTGTTGTAGAGCACGTTGGGAAGATGTCAGAAATGACGCTGCAAATGGGGTCAGAGAAAGCCCTGGGTTTAATTTCGGTTTTAATTTGTGGTTAATACAAGTATTTATTCGTCTCTTATTTCCTCCCTTTTTGCTTCAGCGTTTATTTCAGAATTCTTTTCAGTATAGAGACAGGTGTCTTTACTAAAAAATATAATTTAAGGAAGCTGACAAAAATTGACATCAGTTCTGCTTCCAAGACAGAAGCGTCATCCCCATAACGTCACCAAAAAACGAGTTAATGACGAAGCTAGGACTAAATTTTTATTGTTAAAATTTAAAGGCTCTTCTCCCCTCACAGAATTCCCGCGCTTGCCCGTTCCCAAGATGGCCGCCACGGCATCACTCCCTCACTCACTGCCCGTTCCCAAAATGGCCGCCGGCNCGGCCGCGCCTGCGCCCGTCCCAGCGGTGCATGCCGGGCGTCCTGCCCGCCGTGACGCTGCACATCGCACCCGGCACCGCCACCGGGGCCCCCAAAATGGCCGCCGGCGGCGTCGCTCCCTCCCTCGCAGCCCGTTCCCAAAATGGCCGCCGGCGGCATCACTGCGTCCCTCGCTGCCNACCGGGGCCCGCGGCCATGGCGGGCGTGAAGGTGATCGCCAACGACACCGAGTTCCAGCCCGAGCTGAGCGCCGCCGGCTCCCGCCTGGCCGTGGTGAAGTTCACCATGAGGGGGTGAGTGAGGGCGGGACGCGGCTCCGGGCGCGCCGGTCTCGCCTCAGGCTCCCGGGAAGGGTTCCGGCGTGCCCATGTTTTTATTCTGGGTTCCCATGTTTTTATTCTGGGTTCCTGCGAACGCGCCGAGCGCGGTTCCCCGGCGCGGTTTGCAGCGTTAGGGACAGTCCGTAACGCGGCGGTGTAGTCACAGCATCAGCACTGTGTTCCCAATTCCTGGGATAAATTCCCATTTTTCCCGCCGAACCCGCTGCCCTGCGGACCCGCCAGCCCTCAGGCGCTCTGAGGGAGCAGAGGCTGCGCCGCTTTAAAGCCCCATTAAAAAGTAGGAAACTGATGGAAACAAGGTTTTTAGTGTTTTAGATAACACTAAAAACACCTAAATACTTGGAAAAACATCTTTTGGCCCCATAAAGCTTCGCTGGATCCTCGCCTCGTTTGGCAGGACAAGTGGATAATCCCTGTTCCCTTCCTCAGCAGGGAGTTACAACTGCGGTGAAATCGAGAAGAATCTGTCACCAAAGAAACCTCAACAACGGAATTATTCGCGTTAATCTGTGAAATTAGGGAGAACAGTGATAATCTCGGGGGTTTGGGGCTTCATAGGGCACCTCATTATTGTCTGGCTGCTGCCTCTTCGTTCTGGGGGTTTTTTTTTTTGCCAGTTTTCTACTTCGGGTTTTTTTGATGTCACTTTTCGTTTCTCTGTCCCAGTGAGAATATACAGGAATTGGTGCAGCTGAGCATTTCCTACACTTTTGCTGGCACAGAATAAGTAAAAAAGACACCTTTTCAGCCAAGGCAATGCAGTTAAATAAAAAAAAACCAGCTCTGTCGTCCCAGGGCCAAATAAATATGGGAATAACTGGTTACGGGTGTAAATGAGATGTATTGTGGGAAGAATTTTATGACCCTCGAAGCTTTGATACATTTTGACCATTAAATATATAAGTTATGTATAAATACAATCTTTTCCCAGGAGGTAACACAGACTTATGATACGATTTTTTTGTTAATAGTATTTTTTTTGCTGATTTTGCCCTCCTTTGTAACACTTTATTGAGCAGGACTGTGGTAAAAATGCTGCAAGTAAAGACAATAAATTGCAGATTCCTAAACGTCATCCTCCATTGTATCACCAGCTGGCAGCCAGGTAGGGAGGTTATTTTTACACCAGGATATCGGGAAGAGCAGGAATGTTCTGGTTCTCTTTGGGGCAGGCATTGAAAAATAAAAGTGGAATGAAGTGGAAGTGTCATTTCTTCCACAGGTGTGGCCCTTGCTTGAGGATCGCACCCGCCTTCAGCGCCCTGAGTAACAAATACCCCCAGGCAACGTTCCTGGAGGTGGATGTGCACCAGTGCCAGGTGGGGGCTCCAAAATCCTCCTTCTGTCCGGGGGAGGGGGCTGGCACTGGGACGTGGAGGGAAGAGAGCGGGGAATGGGGAGTTGGAGGGCAAACCCTTCGGGCAGGACGCTCGGAGCCGTGTCTGTGGCTCTGGCTGCGCTTGGTGCATCACAAAGGGCCAGAATACTGAATTCTCCCAAACTGGGAGAACAACATCCCTGCTTGAAGAAATATTCCTGCAGTGCCTGCTGTGCTGCCCTTCATTTGAGCAGTGTAAAAGCGTATTAATTAATTAATTAATTAATTCTCAGCTCCTGCTGCCTGTATTGCTAAAACAACACTGTTAGGTATCAAACACAGCACTAGTGTGAATTAAAAAGAGCCTTTCCAGCCAAATATTGGTGCAATTCTTGAAGAAAAAAGGGAAAACTTAAATAAATGGATTTATTATTGGGACTAGATAGCTCTGAGTGGTGCGGGTGAGACTGACCTAAAGCAGTGAACGGGGACTCAATTCTGCTCCCAGGGCACAGCTGCCACCAACAACATCTCGGCAACCCCCACGTTCCTGTTCTTCCGGAACAAGGTGCGGATCGACCAGTACCAGGGAGCAGATGCCGTGGGCTTGGAGGACAAAATCAAACAGCACCTGGAGAACGATCCTGGCAACAGTGAAGACACAGACATCCCGAAAGGATACGTGCGTATCTCCCCAGAGTGGAGATAATAATCATTTTATTGGAATGCTTGTGTAGCTGGCATGTTAAAAACCCCCTGGTTTTCAAATATACTTGAAGTCAAATAATTGGATTTTAGGCAAAGCTGTCCAAGAAAATCACTTGTCTGGGCTTCCTTTTCCAGAAAAAATTAAAAATACTGACATGTATGCATTTATTAAGAACGAAAAATCTCAGTAGTCATTAAAATGAACTTAGTGTCCCATGATAAACCTTTTCCTTCTCACCCATCCCAACCTGTCTTCCCAAACATTTCTTAAAGTGAAAAAAGTCTCATTCTTCTTTTCCTAATGTTTGCCAAAGTGGATGATCCTAAAGGTGTTCACTTTGTGTTTCTTTGTGCCTGTAAAAGAATGATAACTAAACAGGATGGCACAGGAATGCTTGGGAAGGGTGATGTGCCTGCCCTGAGTGGCACACAGGAATTACTTCCTGCTGACTGTGACTCGATGTATTGATAATTAATCCGTAATTCCCTCTTTTAAATGCCTTGGAGAGCTGGCAAAGTACGACTGATACTCCTGTTTAGTGTTGGTATCACCCGAGGGGGTGCGTGTGTGTGCGTGTCCCTGCCCCTGTGGGATGTGCAGGGGGAGAGCCACTCCCATGGAAGCTCCCCCATCCCCGTGGTCCCAGCCGTGCCTCTGTTCCCAGATGGATCTGCTGCCGTTCATCAACAAGGCCGGCTGCGAGTGCCTGAACGAGAGCGACGAGCACGGCTTCGAGAACTGTTTACGCAAAGATTCCTCCTACCTGGAGTCTGACTGCGACGAGCAGGTGCGGCCCGGACATTCCAGGGGATTGCTTGGATTCACGTGGATGTTTTACTGCGGGAGCTCTGGGACAGGCTGGGAGGGAGAAAGAAAACCCGGGGTACAAAGCTTGTTGTAGTGTTACCACTTTCCACACTTGAGAATTCCTGATTTGCTGGGATGTAAAGGGCCAGAATGTGTGGAATAGAGGGGAAGTGACCACATCATTTTATTCCAGAGCTCCCTTATCCCTATTTCTTGTGCTGAGTTGGTTCTAAATGAAGAAACCAGTGTTTAATTGAGGTTTTTTTTTTTCCTCCACAGCTGCTTATCACTGTAGCTTTTAGTCAGCCTGTCAAGCTTTACTCTATGAAACTTCAGGGGCCAGACAATGGTGAGTGAAGTGTCTGCTGCAGACAGAATTATTTATTATAGATTGATATGGAAATATTATCATTTGATACACAAACAGAAGTATTTATACTTTGATACCCTGCAAAGAGACATTTGGATTTAATTCCAGGCTTCAGGTGAGAGCCACTGAAAGATTCACCTTATTTTTTTATAGTAAGTCAGCTTACATTGTTCATATACAATTTCATGATGGCATGGAATTCTGAAATTCCCTGTGGAATGTAGTGCACATATGGAATCACACCCCTCTCTCCTATCCCAGGGCAAGGGCCAAAATACATCAAAATCTTCATCAACCTCCCGCGCTCGATGGATTTTGAGGAAGCGGAACGAAGCGAACCCACGCAGGCCCTGGAGCTGGGCCCGGATGACATTAAGGAAGATGGGATCATCCAGCTCCGCTACGTAAAATTCCAGAATGTCAACAGTGTCACTGTAAGTCCCCTTTCCCTGAGGGCACACGGGGAACTGCACAGCCAGCCACAGCATTCTGCAGCCTGTGGTGGGGACCTGCCCGGGAGTTGTCCCGGGGGCTTTAGCGAACGTCAGTAAATTGATAGTAATTGAATTTCTAGGCAGGTCCCAGTGAAGGTGTGACTTCTTAGGTCCTGGGTTTGCCAGCTGAATGTGGGAAGTGGAAGCTGGGAAATCCCAGCTGGGGTGGGTTTTAACAAACTGCCAGGAAAACAACAGTGTTCTCTATATGATTATTTAAATGGAGAGGCCAGAGACCTCTGTAATTGGAAAAAAGCTTTAATTTGGTCAATTCAAGCATCTCGAGCAGCCGATGCTTTGGGTATTAATTTGGGGATAAAAGTTTCACTCTTTTTGGCTCTTTTGCCTCTTCAGTTGTTTGTCCAGTCCAATCATGGTGATGAAGAGACGACAAGGATCACATATTTCACGTTTATTGGCACTCCGGTGCAGGCCACCAACATGAACGACTTCAAACGAGTGAGTCCCTTCCTGAGTCCCTTCCTAACCCCCCTGGGGAGCAGCTTGAGCCTGCTCCAGAAGGAGCTGAGGGAACAAACACTTGGTGGTGCCACAATTCCAAACTCAGGGTACTTTGGGCATCCAAGGGAAAATGTGTAGCTTTGTCCTGGATTTTTTTGAGCTTTCTACAAGGTTTTGATCATCAGCTTTGTGAAAATAAGTGGTAAGAACTGAAAACGTGAGGGGCTGGCAAGTTATAAACACCAAAGGCAACATTTTTTTAATAGCTGTGAGGTTTATATCTTGGTTTTGGGACTCCCTTTTTTGGAAGCTTTATTGTAAAAAGTCTTTTTTAAAATGAACTGCTTCAGTAATGAATTTATGGTACAAATACCCTCTAATTTCAGAAGGTTAAGAGCACTAACACCAACATGGCACCTACTTAATTTTTAGCAGCAAAACTTGATCTTAACTAAACCTAAAACTTAATTTCTCTGCTGGTAATAAGTTAATAAATGAGTTTAACAGCTTTTGCTGCCTTTTCACTGCCACTCCAAATCATTAAAAATTGTTCCACTGTTCTAAAATTAATACAGATTTTAGACCTCCCTCGTTCTCCCCAGACTAGAAATATGGGAATTGATTTTTGGTCTGCTTTCTTAGCGTTTCTGTGTCTTTTTAAGTTGCATGGAGAAGGTGTCTGTGGGCACAGCAGCCATGGAATGGTGCTGGAAAGGGCAGGGTGGGAAGGAACTGCTCAGAAATGCAGGAGCAGGGGTGCATTGGGAGCTGGTGATCCTGCCTCAATCACGCCCTCGTGGACACTGTGCAATTATAATATTCCTGTTTTCCTTCCTGAGCATGGCGTTTGAGGAGAAGGGAAGTCTTTGGATTGATGGAAAGGGGGACACCGGGGGAAAACCTGCTGCTTCTGTCCTCAGAGAGCAGTGGGAAGAGCCACAGATAAACACTGATGGCTGGGGGATACCTGTGTCCCCTCTGGAATAAATCCCTGCTTTCTCCTCTGACCTGCTCGTTTGCAGTACAGTTCAGACACATTTGCTGCTGCTTTGGTTCTTGTAACACTCCTTTTGTTTGTTTTCCAGCTTAACTCCCCATTCCTAAAGAACTAAAAAGGCAGAAGAAATTAAAAGTAATAACGGGATTGGTGTGGCCTCGCTCCCCTCCCTCCCTCTGCTCAGCTCCCACCCTTGCCAAATCCCAGAGCATCTTCACTTCCTGACTCACCAGCTCAGCTTTCCCCTCCTCTCCCTGCCCCAGATCTTGCCTTAGACACTTCTCTTTCCCAAATTCTGTCCCGTTTTTATCCTGAACTCGCCATTTTAAGGCCACACCAAGCGGTCCTTTAACAATCCAGCCTGGATCGAATGCTGTGGAGCTCTTGACAAGCTCTACCAAGGCTTTTTTTTAATATCCCAGTGGAAAGGGAGGAACATGGATCAACTTGGGGGGTAATAAAGAGTTTGCTGTGGGAAGGTGGGACGGGATGGGCAGAAAATGGGCGGGGTTGAGCTGAGATGCTGAAATATCCGTATCCATATCCATATCCATGTGCTGGGTTTTCCAGATAATACACATGGGCCACTTGTCCCTCTCTGCCTCTGACTGGTATAGAATACTTTTGTTGATATTCCATACTTGCTAACACCTAATCCTTAATCCTTTAACTCTGGTTTTCCTTTTTTCCCTCACTTCTTTGCCTAATCTGTGTGTGAACACAGTTTGGAATCACGCCAGGAATAAACCAATTTACAGGAATGCCAACTTTAACTCTGGCCACGGGCTTTAAAAATGCTTTTCCTAGCAGCTCTTAATCACTGTGGGACAGAGAACTCGGCTGGACAGTGAGAATTCCTCCCTCCTGTAGCCTGACAGGGAGCGAACACGGGGTAGGAGCAGGAAAAATGCTTCCAGCAGGTCCATGAGGCTCAGGGCTGGGAGGGCTTGGGGTTTTTTGTTTTTTAACAACTGGAAATCCCTGGATTTCTGGATGATTTCCTAGGTTTGAGCTGCATGATGAGGTCAATATTCTGAGGGAAGGCCGTGGCAAAGATGCCAAGGGGAAGGAACAGCCTCACGTGGGGCAGCCAGGGGTTCTTCCCACTGGAGATCCTCCTGGAGTGTGTTGAGTTTAACGCTTGATGTTTAACCTGGGTTTGGGGTGTTCTCCTGCAGTTCCAGCTCTAACTCCCGCCCCGAGCGAGGCCTTGCTGTGTCCCTGCACTAAACTCGGGATTTGTGTGTGGTTTTCCAGCCCTTAACCCCGCAGGGATTCCCAGATTCCCGGCCCTCCGGAGCTCCTGGAACGCACGGCCTGGACTCGGTCTCTGGGAATTGCACTGAAATCTGCCTGAACCAAGAACGTTCTGCCCAGGTTTTAAACTTTATTCCTGGTTTCTTTCCTCTTCCAGGTAGTCGGCAAAAAAGGAGAGAGCCACTAGGAAGCAAAGCCACTGGAAAGCCTTATCCCAGTCCAAGATTCCCACCTTTCTCTCCAACTCCTGGATAATTGCTTGACCATAACCAGAGACTGTCAGGTTGATTTACTGCCATTTCCAATAAATCATTGCTTTCAGCTGGAGTGTGTCCCTGGTGTAATCCTCCTCCTCTTCCTCCATGGATTTGTAAATAAAATTCCTGACTTTTGCCAAGTTGAATTTTGTTATTCCAAGAATTTGGCTCTTTTGTTCCATTGAAACTTCCCAACTCCGCTGAGAGTTTCGGATGTCAAATACAAGTAAAATTGGAGTTTCTTTGGATTGTTATCCCACAAAATACAGATAATTCTTGGATAGGAGTAAGTTCACGTGTTTAATTCCCATTTCCCTTTAAAATCAGAGCAGAGGATGCAGATTTTAAATCGTCATTCCATGAACTTCCACCAAATCCCTGACTTCCGAAAGTCTTTAGTATCAGAAATTCCTGACCTTGTTTCCCAGGCAAACTGGGATTTAGATGTTCTTTCCTTCCTTCTTTTATTGGATGTTTTTCCTCTCTCTGATTTCAATAAGGGAATATTTATTGCAAATGTTAATTTTCCATCTTAATTGGAATTTTTTGTACTACTTAGGGCACATTTCCAAGAAAATTTACCAAATGAATGTTGGTAAATCAGGCATTGATCAGCACCATATCCACAGAATTCTGTAAATTCCCAGGAAAACTGGCTAAGTGTTTAATTGCCATAATTAATCTCTTTGTAAAGTTAAATTTACTGCATTTTTAATTACATAAATCCCATTAAAACTTAAATCCTGGCCTAATTGCAGTTCCTTGGACACAGTGGGGTGGTTCTTTCCTGCCTTGGCACATTTGGATGTTCATCCCGAGTGAATTTCCTGCTAAAATAGAAATTTTTTTCCAAGCAGAAGTGGGAATTGTGTTGAAAACCTTTTCTGAGAGGCAGTGGGTTTGTTTTCACCCTCACTGCAGAATCCAGGGTGCTCCCGGAGCTGCGTTAGGCGATGGCGTGTGGTGACAGTTTCATTCCACTCCTAATTCCTCGCTCCTTTCTTTGGAGGGATGTAAGACATGGAATTATATAGAGAAATAAATAATTTTTAATACGAAAACCTCCTGATTCTGGTTTTGTACACTCGTCCCCTCCAGGAATCGCGGTGGAGTGCCTTGTTAAAGGATTTCCCTCGTTCCTACCTGAGTTGCTTGGTGAGTTTGGTTTTCCTGTTACAAAAGACGAATTAAATGTGTACTGTTTTTATTTTGGGTTGCCCGGCTGGCCCTGGGCGCGTGGATTTCATCGCTGGTTGTCTCCTGGCACGTGTCCGCCGTCCTCCTGCCTCTGGGGCACCTGCTGATCATCACACGGGGATTTTTTGGGTTGGTTTGGGGGTTTTTTTAAGTTTACTGTTTGTTTATTTCGGGGTGTTTTTGCATCAGGGCTGGAGGGAGGTGTGCCGGACGCTCAGAGGCGTGCCGAGGGCCGCGGGGCGCTCCCGGGGCTGGGCGGGCTGCGGCCCTTCCCGCCGGAGCTGCCGGGCAGCGCCGGGCGGTACCGCGGGACCCCACGAGGCGGCGCTGCG
>VZTD01006196.1:168478-196126 GCA_013397725.1 Rhagologus leucostigma | reverse complement strand
GGGC
Organism: Rhagologus leucostigma; assembly: GCA_013397725.1. NCBI lineage: Eukaryota > Metazoa > Chordata > Aves > Passeriformes > Rhagologus > Rhagologus leucostigma. The sequence continues at coordinate 196,122 of VZTD01006196.1, read as the reverse complement.
CGGGGAACGGCCCGGGCTGCGCTCGGGGCTGCGGGGACACGCGTGTCACCCCCCGCGGGTCACAGCCCCCCGCGATCCCAAACCCCGCTCCTGGGGCTGTGCCTGCAGCCGGGAGGGGCGGCTGCAGCCCCCCGCGCCTCGCTAGTCCCTGCAGGAGAACGGGAAAACACGCCTCGGTCACTCGGAAACTGAGTTAAAACCAGGAGAACCCGGCCATGGGGACCTGCGGCACATCCCAAAGAAATGTGGGGGTTCCTGGTCTTTTTTTTCCCATATATAATTCAGCTGAAACCTGAGTTTTAATTTAATTAAAGTGAATCCTTCCTGCGCTATCTGCTTGTCCACCCTACGGAATTTATCCCGAAATTCTTCAGGTGCCTCCTGCACATGCTGGCAGCTTGGACAGGAATGCAGGTGGGAATCAGGAGCTCTGTTATCCCCTTTTAATAAGACCTGATCACTGATTAATTAGGGCATGATTAACTTAAGGCTGTTATTGGGAGCTCTGTGTGAGTGCGTGTGTATTTAAGGAAGACATTTAGGGAATATATTTCGGGAAAGGTGAGCCTGTACACGAGTGGCTCCACCAAAATTCCCTCGGCCAAGAAATGAGGTGATTGGAGATGAAATGAACCCAGGTCAGCCCGCCGTGAGCGAGGGTTTCAAATGTCACATCCCTGGGTCAGACGCCGGTGGTGCAGGGGATCCGCAGCTGGATGGGAGCACAACCGGCCCTTGGAGAGCGGGAATGGCAGGAACTCCTCCAGTCTCCAGGATTATCCCATTAACCACATTTGTCTCTGGGACTGCCTCGGTTCTAACACCAAGTGTCGTTTTCCCCTTGGAATGTCCCATGTGGAAAAGCTCCGAATTGAAAGATCCGACTGAAAATGAAAGAGCAGGAGGTTGTGGAGCTTCCCAGACACCAAAAATCACCTTCCACGGATTTCCTGAGCACCAGGCCAGATTGGAGTTCCTGCTTTCCCCCTAATTTGAGTTATTGCCTGAATTCCAAAGGCTTGACAGCACACACAGAGCTTCCGGAGCATTTAATACACTTTTCCCTAAAATTTTCAGTGAGGGAATTCTGAAAGGATTCTCAAGCAAAAGGGAAAAATACCCCTCCACCTAATTTCAGGATTGCATTTCCCCCTATGTAAAATGACACTGAATGGCCAAAACATTTCCTTGGTGATGTTTTTAAACTGAAACACCCAGGAGTTCCCATGACATGAATATTTTTAGTATTTGGATTTTTCGGAAGGCTTTTGTTTTTCCCAAATGTTCCCCCGATGGCCTGAATTTCCCGAACTCCCGAGCAAGCAGGAGCCGTGGCGGCTGAGCTCTGGAAGGCAGTGGTGTGTCACTAACACCGTGTCATTAACGCTGGGGGAAATCTCCAATTGCAGCTTCCTGCCGAAACACTGCCAGCAGAATTCGCTCCACGACTTTTCCTCCCTTTCCAACGTGTATTTTGCTCCCCAGGCCCTCTCTGCCGCTCAGAACACACCATTCCCTGGGAAAATGCCTTTTTTCCCCTTAAATGAACCATCAGGAAATACTCATTTATTTTTTCTCCCTTTTCAAATGTTGCCCTTCATTTTTCGTGGTTTATATCTCTGTAAGTCCCAAGTCCTGCACTGGATGCAGGAACCGAGGGAAGCACAAGCATGGGATCATCGCGGGATCATGGATCAGACACCAAAAGCCTCTTTTCCTGCAAAAATGGCATTTAAATCACCCAACATGTGCAGAATTAACCCCACTCTAACCAATAATCCCGGCCCAGCCCTGGGACTGGGGGTCCAGCCCGGCTTTCCACACCTCCCACGCTGGGCTCCGATTCCTTCTGTGCACAGCTGACGGTGGGAAGAGCCTGAGGAAGTCCTGGAGCTGCTCCTTGAGCCAGGAAAGGTCAGGGAACCAAAGTGTCAGAGTGCCAGGGAGGGATAAATGCCCCAAAGTCTCCATCCCGGGGCTCAAATTGTTGGCAGTTTTTAATTTTTAATTTTTTATTTATTATTTTGATATTTATAAAGGAAAAGGAGAAGGAGGAGAAGGAGAAGGAGAAGGAAAAGGAAAAGGAGAAGGAAAAGGAAAAGGAAAAGGAAAAGGAAAAGGAAAAGGAAAAGGAAAAGGAAAAGGAAAAGGAAAAGGAAAAGAAGTTTGAGGTGGTTTCTCTGTTTACCACATTTTAATGTCGATGGAAAAAAACGGAGAAAAGCGATGGCATTTTGGTGAAATTCCCCCGTTTCTGACCATTGGAATTTAAAGCTTTTACATTTCTCAAGCAGCTCCAAGGAGAGTAAAGATGTTTCTCCTCCTCAGTTCTGCTCAGAGCACAGAATGACTCCACTTGCACAGCTCCATATTCCATGGAAAACAATGGGCTCTCCCAGGTAAATTTTCCTGGACAAAATGGCTTTTTGGAGGAATTCATGTGGCATTATTTCCCAATTCCAGGGAAATCTGAATTATCCAGATATAAATGCTCTAGATTGCATTTCTTACACACCTCCAGCTAACTGTGAGCTGATTCCTCAGCCCCACCTCAGCTTCTGGATCAATTATCTCTCAATATTTTCTTTTAGATAAAATCTTCCCGCCAGAGGATGATTTGTAGCTATTGAGGCATGAATTTAATCCCATTTTTCTACAGGAATTAATATTATTTCTGGCAAGGCTGGGAAGCAGAGAGAAGGGATGGCAGCTTTTAATTTGGAGTATTTTAGGCTTGGCTTAGGTGCTGCTGGCTGGTGTTCCTGAGGGTTCCTCCCGCTGGGATCCCGGGGGTCGGAGCTGGAGCAGGACAGGGTGACAGCCGCTCCCGGGAGAGCTGCCCGCAGCAGCCGGGGCCGGGCCCGGGCTGTCAGCTCCAGCTCCGGGAAATCGGGCCGGGGCTGGAATTTTCCTGCAGTAATTAGTCTCTCTGTGAGTTTTTAGGCTCCGTGTCATGTTGTGAAGGCAACATGTTCGACAGCGGTACCTGCCGGGGGAGGATCCGCGGCAGCCGCATTCCTCGTGCCAGACAGCGGAAAAATGGGATGCGAGACCTGGGAACGGCGGGGGGCACGGTGACTTTCAGCGCCAAGGAGGATCCCAGCCAGTTGGCAAATGTCAGGCTGGGCCTCCTGCCTCTCCCTCGGCTCCTTGGGGCCTTGCAAGTGCGGGCAGGTGACGTTTCCCTGCCGGAATCACCTGTGGCTGCTCCGGGCACACGGGAAAACGGCCCCGGAACACCGGGCACGGTGAAAGTGCTGCACAGCCTCCGAGGGAGCTCATCCCGTGCTGAGGGATGGGAATGGACCCTCGACTTCAGTGGATTAAATGTCAGCTGGAGTATTTCAGTGCTCTTAGTGCTGCAAGTGGAGTCATTCCATATGTTCGGGAATTGTTTTAATATTGAGGGAATAGGATCAAAATTGGGTATTTCCAGCTGGCTGCGGAGCTGGGAAGGGACAGGGCAGCCCCCCCGGAGCTGCTGGTGCTGCAGATCCCTGGGATCTGGTGCGGGATGGGCTCAGCGAGGGACACCTGGGCTCCAGAGGGACCAGGTGGAGACCGCGCTCCAGAGCGATTCCCATTGGCTGAAGAGCCTCCTGCGGGAAGGACGGGGGTCTCTTTCCCATGGCACGCTCGGAAATCATCTTGGAGCATCTCATCCATCACCCCCAAATTGCTCAGCAACCTCCAGGCCAGCGGGAGCAGGGAGAGCATCTGTTCGTGCCGCCGGAGCCGCGCTGATGGAGTGCCAAGGGCGGCGCTGCCCCCGCTCCCCGCTGCCGGGAGCCAAGGCTTGGATGTGGATGGAACCCCGGGAATGCAGCACCCCGAAGAGCTGCCCCCCGTCAGTGGCTGTTTGGTGGGGTCTGGGACGAGGGCAGCGCTTTGCCAGGTGCAATTCCAGACTGAAATGGGAAAAATGGGAATTCCCACGCAGAGCCAGGCAGGACAGGACCCCCTCCCTTGGCACCCCTGCCCATGGCAAAGAGGGGACAAGGGCATTGCTTCCCAATGGGAAGCATCCTGAAATATGCTGTAATGCTGCTCTTGTGAAGGACGGGGAATTCCGTAACTGGGGATGCTTCATGGAAGTGAAACTCCCAAACGTGTCTGGGCTTGCGGGACACTGGTATTTTTAAATCCCCACATTTGTAGGAATTGTAACCAAACACCTTTTCCAAGAGGAATAGAAGTACAGGCTGAGGTATTTTATGGGTGGCAGTTGTAGCCAGAGCCGTTCCATAAAAATCCGTGCATGGGGCTATTAATCCAGGCAGGAATTCTGCTGGCTCTGCGCAGGGTGTCTGGAGCAGAGCCCTCCCCTCAGCTCACGCTGGGATATTCGGGGGATGTTTTCCCAGTGTGTCCTTGCAGGAACCAGAGGAGCTCCTTGGAGCCCTGAGGGTGCCAGGCACCCCTGAGGAGAGGAGGGATCTGTGTCCGCCCAGCGCTGGCCGTGCCTCAGTTTACCTGTGGGGTGACCTCCGCGCGCCCTCTCCCCTCGGAGCACCCTGTGCCGGTGCCAGGTGGGGGCTGGCGTTCCCGCCGCGGGAAATGCCAGCCTGCCCGCGCTTCCCATCACTAGGCAACGGCTCCATCCCGCTTTCTGTGCTCCCAGTTGGCACCTCCCACCATGTTCTTGCTGCGCAGGGGATGCAGAAGCCCAATTTCTATCTTTGGGTGCCAGTGCACGTCGGAGGCACCGGCGCGAGCACGGGGAAATCGCTGGCACGCGGCGGGCGGGTGACACCGGGACCCCGCGCGCCTGGAGTTCCTCGGCGCGGGGCCGGGGGCTGCCGAGCCCAGGCCAAAAAAGTTGGGAGGGTTTTTTTTGTCACATCCCAACTCAGAGCTGCTCAAAGAAACAAACACTTTTAATGGAGCATATGCAGGCGCCGGAGAAGGAGAAGCTTCACAATGCATCTGCTGCGGGACCAGAAGGCTCTGCCGAGGTGTGAAGTGGGAGGAGAAAAATTCCGAGTGGATGATGCCAGAGAAGATTGCAGAAATATTAAGCAGAAGGAACGTAAACACGTGGAGCTGGAGAGGGCTGGCACAAAGAGCCATCGGGTTCAGGGCCGTGGGGATGGCCCCAGGCCCCACCCAGGAATGGCCATGGACACCTTTGCAGCGTGCTCCCCATCCCGGGAGCCTTTTCCCACCGCTTGGCTCCCACTTGGTGTTCGAGTCATGTCCCAGGCCACGTTGGACGGGGCTTGGGGCAACGTGGGCCAGTGGAAGGTGTCCCCGCCCATGGCAGGGGTGGAATGGGATGATCCTTCAAAGCCCTTCCAAGCCAACACATTCCATGATTCTCCAAGGCACCATCAGAGCTCCTGCACTCAGCTCCACCATCCCCAGGGCCCAGGAGCCTCGCAGACTGATTTCCATTTTCCGTAGGGAACAACAGCTTCACCGTAATATCGATTTCCATGCAACGTGTTCCACTGCAAACATAAACACTGGCAACACCTGCCTCTGCTGCTGATAGCGGGGAGGGCTCCTTATCAGCAGGAATATCACCTCATTACCCCTGTTCCGCGTCAGGAGCGTGCAGGGCTTATCTCCTCCAGCCAGTGGCCAAATTCTGCTCTCCCTCAGCCCTCGGCACCGCGGAGAATCCAGTGAGGCTGCGCACTCAGAGCTGGAAGCAGGATCTGGAGCTCTTATTTCTTAATTCTTCTGGTTAAAGGAGTATTTCCCAGTTTCAGAGCTGCCTTTCTGCCCCCCTCCGGCATGTGCACGGGGCTCTTCCCGTGTCCCCGCCCATGGCTCCAGCTGGATTGGGATGTCCAATCACAAGGCAGGATTGGGATGTCCCGGGAAGGCTCTCTGCCCCTCCTCAGGTGCTTTTTGGGAACTCCAGCACAGGGTGTCCCCCTGAGCACGGGCTCCATTCTGTGCTGGGAACGACCAGCAGGATTTCTGGGGCTGAACCACTGAGGCTCAAACCCAAACCGAGGAGTTCCAAAAGAAACCCAAAGGGTGGGATTAGAACTCCCAAAGCGGAGTTTTGCCGTGGATAAACAGCAGTGTCCTGTGTGGGTGCTGTCCCGTAAGTGACCCTTGCTGTCGGTCATGACCGACTCCCATCTCCTGTTTCCCATCCCTTTTCCTGACACCCCTCAGCCAAATGCCCGGTTTTCCCTGTGCCAGGGAAAGGTGACTCTCTCCCGATCAGCGTCCCCAGGGAGGCCGAGCCGAGGGGCCATGGCTGCCAGGGCAGCTTTGCCCGAGGTTCTGGCCACGGAAGAGCCAGCGGCATCTGCCGAGGTGGCCGGGGGACAGTTTAATGTATTCCTCTGACCTTTCCGAGCGCTTCTCCAGCTGCAGCTGCCTGGTGGCCCACGAGGGACCCGTGTGCTCTGTCTGGGAGATGGAGCTCCCGTCTCCCTGACCAGGGAGGGAAAGACAGGAGCAGCTTCCCAAACGCTCCAAACCACCTGGCAGGTGCTGCCTGGCCTTTGGTGGCCGTGGCTGCCAACAGGAATGGCATGGAATGGGATGGAATGGAATATTTTCCGTTGTGACCACCCAGCGCACTGCCTGTGGATGAAAGGTGGCTGGTGACTGGGATACAGCTGGAAAGATATCATTCCTGCACATTCCAAGGTCACATTGTGCAGACTTGAACTGGCTTCCCAGGGCTTTGGGTAAGGAAAGATAAAATAACCCATAGGCAGGATCCCAGTGGAATCTACTTCCCATGGAAATTGATCCTACAGCACGTGGCTGCGGCTCCCAGCTCCCTTCCCAAGGGCTGGGATGGCCGCTCCGGCCGGCACATCGGGTATCCCGGCTGTGGGTGTCACCCCGCGTGTGCACGGCAGCCTCGCTCCCCCCGAAGCCCCGGCACGTACGCAGAATTCCAGAGGAATAATGAGGGAAAGATGTTTGCCCCAGTAAATGAGCCTCATTAGGAATGTGATCGGAGCCATCAGGACCGAGAGGTTCCCAAATTCCTTTAATATCCATCGTGGGTAGCTCCTGAAGAGTCATTGCAGCACCTGCACGCGGCGCTGGCTGCGCCAGGCCCTGCTCGCACCACGCCCTCCCCGAGCCCCCAGAACCGCGTCCCTTACTCCGGAGGAGCCAATGGTTTTGTGGGAAGCAGGTAATGACTATTCCCATCTCAGCAGCTTCCTAATGCAAGCTCATCCCGAGAAATATGACACATCCACCTCCTTTGGAGGCAGCTCATTAAAGGCGGAGGGTTTGCACTCCCACTGCTCCAGGAAGATGCTGCATTTTTCAAATTTGATTCCTAAACCAATTAGTTTTCCATCCTCTAAATGCCTCCTTTATCCTCCGCACATTATCCGGCAGCGCTGTCGCTGCTTTAATGGGAGTCATTATTTGAGCTGGAATGCTGGGGCTGGGGAGTCGCGTTGGTTCCGGGGTGTAAAGTACAAATAGAGGTGTCATTTCCAGAGGGGGCCCAGCCCTGGATCCCATGGGATCTGCTGCAGGGTGCCCAGAGCAGCTGTGGCTGCCCCTGGATCCCTGGCAGTGTCCCAGGCCAGGTTGGACGGGGATTGGAGCAGCCTGGGACAGTGGAAGGTGTCCCTGCCCACGGCAGGGGAGGCACCGGATGATCCTTAAAATCCCTTCCCACCCAAACCATTCTGGCATTCCATGACCCCGTGAAAGCAGAGCCTTACCTGATTCCTCATGAGCAGCGGTCTCGAATTCTGTTCATTTGCAGGCCAGCTTGAGGAGAAGCCGGGCCTGAGCCTCAGAATCACTGCCATGCAGGCAGGAGCCAGATTTCCCTTCCCTTGCTGCCCTCGGGAACGGTGTCCAGAATGTCATTAATAAAGCGAGCAGCAGTAGGTGGCTGAGGAGGGAAGACATTAATTCCTGAAAGCAGGACACACATGGCACCACGTCCATCGGCCAGGAGCTGGGAAATCATTTTCTCGGAATTGTTCCTGCGGCCGTGGCTCCGTTCGGCTTTAGCTGAACTGATCAGATCCCTGCTGAAAACCAAACTCCACTCGGATTGATGCTTCCCTGACCTATATCCACCGCTTCCCGGTGGAAAAATAAATATCTAACATTGTTATAATAAACATAATTTCATAATACATCTAGTTTTATTCTATATAACTTCATAATATTTATAACATTATCTATAACTGTATAGAGATACCTTATTGTCCTTATATATATTGTAATTTTATGAGTTGCAAACTATGTGGTTCGAGCTGCTGCTCACCCAGAGCCCTCCACTGGGAAAAGGCCCAGGCACTGAAAACCCTTTGGAAAATCTTCCGAGGCACAGGAAGCTGTTGGCTGGGGCAGTGTATCCTGGGAGAGCTTGTGCCATACCCGATAAATCCGTATTTTAAAAGACCACTGATTTTTGGGGGGGCTCAAAAGCTCCAAAACGCCTCCTGCACTTTCCAAAATGGGCTCCTGGGAGAGTGTTATCCATGGAAGAGCCTTTGGGAAAGCTGGCTGTAGGTGGACACGTGCAAATATTTTGCTTTTCTACCGTTTCCCTCACGGACACAAACAGACAAACCCGGAAGTGGGAGCAGGCAGGGGACAGGCGTGCGCTGGGATATCCCGGGAGTCATCCCGATGATTCCCTGGAAGGTGAGGATAAGCGTCCCAGACCTGGGAATGAAGTGTAAATAAAACACAGGTTATTAAAGCACTGTAATGGGGTGGTAAAGAGCTTAGAGGCTCTGGAATTAAATGTGCTCTGTCCCTCCCAGCCACGGAGCAGGGCATTCCCAGGGCAATCCGAGGGCAGAGATGCTCTGTCCGGGATTGTCCCTCTTATTTAGTAACTCCCAAATCCCCAAACTCCCCCTCGCATCAAGAGCATCGAGGCTTTGTGTCCCTCTTGTCCCTCCCGACCCAGGGAGCCAAATCCAGAATGACTTTGGGAATCAGGGAGAAGTCCTCTCCAGAACCGGCCACGCCGTTACTGTGCTAATAAAGGAGTTGGCAGCAGGATTTCTGGGAGAAACTCCTGTCATTTCTTATGGAGAAGCACTCGGTTCCCATAAGCGGTGCGGAGGAGGCGGCCGGGCGCTGGCGGTGCCGGGCCCGCGGAACCGGAGCGCGTGCGGTTCGTTCCGTGTTGTCCGAGCAGCTGTTCCCGATCGGCCTCCCTGCAGGTATCGGATGGGGGATTAGTGCTGCTTCGCCTGCTCGCGCAGCACAAGGAGTGGATGTGTAATTACATTAACCACGCTTCAGCTCCCCGCGCTCGCCTAGCCCCGCTCGCTGGCAGCGCCTCCATCCCGCGGATTTGCTCCCTTCCCGCGCTCATTTTCCAGCCCGATGTCCCTGTTCCAGGCAGGAAGCCGCACACCTGGCAGCACCTTCCGGCTTGCTCACCGGGCGCCCCAATTTGCAGCCTGGTGGTTCCTCTTCCAGAGGAAAACTGCTGCTTTTCCAGCCTATCTGGGACCGTTTCCAGGAGACCCTGGGACAGGGAGGGATCTTTGCGTGATGCTCACTGCACCTCAGGAGTCTCTGGGGGGTGAAAATTGTGGAATTTCTGGTGGAAATCCTGGGAACGGGCACGAAAACTTTGAATGAGAACCTCATGCCCCCAGGGTGAGTCACATCTCGGTCGCCGCCCAAATCCACAAAGATTTAGCATGTTCCCAAACTCGCCCCCACGCTTCCCACTGCGCATTCCTGACTGAGCCTCCTTGATTAAATCAGCTTTATTTCATAGCTCCATCCTAGGAAACCCGGGATTTGCCTCCATCAGAGGCCTAATGAAAGAAGAAAACAATCTCAGACCTGGGAAGTTGCTCCAAGACTGTGTTAAGTTTTTCTAGGGATGATGCTGCATTCTAAGTGCAGTTCTGGTTTGGGAATCCCTGGAGATGGAGAGACCCTTAATCAAAGCAAGTGCAGGGCCTTGCTGCCATCCCACTGACTTGAAAGCAGGGAAAAACCCGGATTTGGGGGTTTATAGCCCCCTCTCGCTGGGATGTGCCCCCTTCCTGGCACAAGGCCCCCACCGTGCCCCCGGCCTGGCAGCAGGAAGGAGCTGCGGAGCCGGAGGGCAGCTCCCGGCTGAGCCCAAACGAACGCGGCTTAAGAGACTTAAAGGCCTTGGATCTCCCCGTTGGAGCGGGATTAGAGGGTGTTTGTCCTCCAGATTCACACCAGAAGGAGCGAACTTTAATCTCCTTCAGGGCCTTGTTATCCTCTTTTCTGAGACTCATCCCATTGGATGTGAAGCATCTCCAGAGGTTCCCAGCGTGGAGAGTCAGGCTGCACCCTTCAGGTGCCCATGGGCAGGTGGAACAGGGAATTGCCCTTGCCTGTGGCTGGGTTATGTGGGGAGCCTGGAAAACCTCTGGATCTGCTTTGATGGGAGCTATTTGGGGCCACACACCGATTAACTCCCGATGACCCACATTCCCTGGGGAAGCTGCAATGTTTTGGAGCAGTTTCAAACACCAGGACACTTGAGCAGCTGCCTGTGATAAACAGCTGCTTCCTCACCCCTCAGGTATGGGATTTTATTCATTTTTCCAGGGATCTGGTACTTCCTATGGATAATGGACAAGGTCACCGATTAATTCCCATTTTTTTTGGGTGGAGGAAGAACAGAAGAACAGAAGAAATTGAGGAAGGGAAGGGAAACTATAATGAGACACATTCCCATGTAGCTATGTTTGAAGAATCACAGAGTACAATTCTTCCATCCTCTGCAAAGACACAGAACATTTCAAAAGGACATTCAGCCGGGAATATTGCAGTTCATCCCCTCATTCCACCATTCCCCAATGAAAAATTCCAACAGCAACAAAGCAGGGAACTTGCTGTGCCAGTGGCAGCCTTTGAACGGATGGCTTGGCGAGGGAGAGGAGGGAAGGAAGCACTCAAAGCTCTCATCAGATGCTCTGAAAATTATTTCAGCTGCTAAAAATGCTAAACAAATTTGGATTTCAAAGGACATGTTCCAAACCCTTCCCCTTTGATAATTGCTTTTTTAGGTTTTTTTAAGCCATCTGTCATATATTTCATTCCAGTCTCAGAGGGCCGATGTTCCCCTCCCCAGAGCGCCTGGGATGGGGGATGTGGCAGCTCCCCAGTGAGGCTTTGGGACCCCTTCCAGGGCCTAAAGGGGCTCCAGGGGAGCTGGACAGGGACTTTGGAAAAGGCATGGAATGCCAGGACAAGGGGGAATGGATTCGCACTGACAGAGGGCAGGGCTAGATGGGATATCGGGACGCAGTTCCTGGCTGTGAGGGCGGTGAGGCCCTGGCACAGGTTGCCCAGAGCAGCTGTGGCTGCCCCATCCCTGGAACTGTTCCAGGGCAAGTTGGAATAACCTGGGCTCGTGGAAGGTGTCCCTACCACGGCAGGGGTGGGACTGGACGATCGCGAGCGGTCCGCGGCGCTGCGCTCGCTCCGCGCTCCCGGCGCTCTCCCGCTTCCCGCCGCTCCGTGAGGGGAAAGCAGACGGCGCAGCGCCACCTTGTGGGGCGCTTCCTGCGGCAGCGCAGGCTGGCTCGCGGCGCGGGGGCGGGAAGGGACCTGGGGCAGCTTCCCCTGTCCCGGGCTGCTCCCAGCCCCCGCCGGCCTCCGGCACCGCCAGGGGTCCAGGGGCAGCCACAGCTGCTCTGAGCACCCTGTGCCAGGGCCTGCCCACCCTCACAGGGAAAACGTCTTCCCCAAATCCCACCGAAAAGTCCCCAGTTGAAGGCCACCAGCTCAGATGTCCCTCACGGCTCGGCGCCGCTCCGGCAGGTTGCGTTTCATTCCCAAAACAATGTGGTGGGAAGGTTTGAGATGTGCAAAACGCTTCCATGTGGTGATGTTGTTGGAAAAATATTTGCTCCCAGCTCGGAGTGCGGCGCAAAGCACAGGGTATTACATGCCGTGCTCAGGAATGAGGAGCAGCCTTTTCCCACTGCTGGGGAAGCGGGACGCTCTCCGTGGAAAACAGGATGTTATTGCCTGCCGATTTTCTTCTGGGGTTAGGATTTCAAATATCACTCGCAAATACCAGAGCTCGTGCTGCTCCTTGCCAGACTGATAGCCCACACTGCGATGTGTAATCCTTTGGTGAACATCTTGGAGCGCTGATGTCATGGCTGAGGTACCGGGGAAAAAACAGCGGCTGATTCTGTAGGGTTTGGGAAATGTTAGGATTTCTGCTAATACCGAGTGCCTTGCTAACACGCGCTGTGTGAGCTGCTGAGACGGCCCCGCTCCCACTGCAGCGGGAGCCTGGATGTGACCTGGGACTGCCATGGCACAGTGACACCCACATCCCTCGGGGTGGCCGTGCTGCGCCCTTGAGTGGCTGGGATGGTCCTTTGGGGTGGTCCTGGTGGCCCTTCCCCCTCTGGAATGGCCCCACAGAGGAGTCCGGGAGCCCCTGGCCGAGTATCCACACCCCGCAGCATCCGGCAGGAGCCGTTTTGGTGCTGTGCTGGAGAGGGATTTATCCCCATTCCAGCCCCAGCTCTTTTCCTTCCATGTGCTGAGGACCTCGGGCTTTATTTTTTTAAGTCAGGCCTCTGAAATCTGATGGTCCTAAGGGTCTCTTTTGACATTATAGCAACATTTTAAATGGATTTGTAGGGAATCCACCAGAGAGGGAAAGTCTGGCTACCGTAGCGTGTGCCGACTGCAGGCAGTGAGGCTCCTGCGGTGGCAGTGCCAGAGGAGCCCCAGACAGAGCCAGCGGGGGCTGTCCCTGTCAATAACCCCCGAAACGCCAGGGAAGCACCTCCCGCACCCCTCTGGCGAGGCAGGGCTTAGTGCCAAGGCTGGGCACGGCATCCTGCCGGGAGGACACTCGTGGTGCCAGCTTCCCCCCAGACTGACACAAGGAAGGGGAAAGCTTTGGGGGGTCCCAGTGTCACCCACACTGTCACCCACACTGTCACCCCCAGTGTCACCAGCAGCCAGGGCAGGGGGCCCCCCGAGTCCCTCAGTCAGGCTTTAGGCTCAGCCTGCTCCTCGGCTCCTTCCCGGAGCTTCCCCGAGCCCCCACGGGCGCTGCCCGTCCCGGGTGGGTCTGTGCCACCTCCGGACTGACCCCAGCAGTGCGGCAAAGGCCAAAGCTCCGGACACGGCAGAGCCGCGGTGGGACAGGCTCGGGTGGCACTGCTGAGGTCCGGGGCGAGGATCCATCCCTGCTGGGAGTTCCTACAGGAAAAGGGCCCCCGGCAGAGGCCGTTCCCGGGGGCCGTCCCCACCCGCGGGGTGCAGGGCTGCTGCCCTGGGCACACAGCTCAGCCCTAAAGCCTCGCTGCTGGGTCCGCACAGCCCCTTCCCTCAAGCAGAGCCGGATCTCGAGTATAAATTGGGAACGAACGCTCCCGCGCGGGCGGGATGAGGNAGCCGCGGCCCCGCCGCCGGCAGCCGGGACCGCGCCGAGGGAGCGGCGCGATTGGATTAAAAAAAGGCTATAGGGTGACCAGATGTTCTGGGCACCAAACCAGAACGGCGAGGGGGGGCCGCGGCTCCCCGGCAAAGCGCATTAGGGCCGGCCTGGCGCAGAGCGGGGAGCGCCTGGAGGCTGCAGCCGGCGTCTTCCCGGCCAGGGACGGCTGGCTGGATGGCTGGATGGATGGCTGTGCAGCCCCGGCTCCCGCTGACCCTGGCACGGAGCTCCCTGGGCAGCCCGCGATACCTCAGGCACCCCTCCTTAAGGGACAGGACACGGCTGACAGCCCTAAAAGCCCAGCAGGGTGGCAGCAGGGCCGGCCGATGTGTTACGGATGTGCTGCATCCCGGCAGCTTAAAAGGGGCTTTATCCCGGCCTGGGATCCATGACGGCCAGGCACGGAGCTGCCTGGCCTGGTTTCCTTCCTGTCCTGCTCGGAGCTGCCCCTGGGGACAGCACCAGCTCCTCCCAGCCCCAGTTCCCTCTGTGGGCAAAGCCAGGGCTGTGCTGGGCTCTGTCCTCACACAGGGTTAGCGCATCCTTCGGATTTATCCATGAGCTTGAGGTGGTTCGGGAGCAGCCAGGCACTGGCACCAGGAGAAGACTGAGGACTGGCTTGCTCTCAAGGTGACACCCCAGGATATCACAGGGGGAGATGGGAAAACGGGTCCCCTGGGAATACTGCTGCAGTTTCAGGGGAAAAGGCAGTTTTCTGACACTCCCCTCTTCCTTCGGACGCTGCAGGAAGGGCAGGGATGGCCACAGGGGGCAAAGCCCCCCAGTTCCAGTTCCGGGTCCAGCTCAGCCACTTTCCACCTCTCTCCTTCCTCCCCTTCCCAAATCACCTGGAGTTTTGCCGCTTGGCCCCTTCTACTCCCATTCCCACCAGTCCTTCCCAAAGCACACGCACGGGCTGGTTTGCAGGAGCAGAGCCTCGCGTGACTCCTGCACTAGCAGCAAGCCCAAGAGCAGGAGAAAATCCCACTTGGAAATGAGCGGTTCCCCCCTGAGATGAAGAATAGTGGGAAATCAAGGCAAGTTAAAAGTCCTGGAAACCGTTCCCTCCTGCTGGAAGTTTGGGATTGTACAAGAGCCAAGTCCCCAGACATCAAAGTATTTACAAATTAAAATAAAGTCAGCTCTTGCGGTGCTGTAGGAAACGGGATGGGCTGGTGGAGACCCAGTGTGCGGCTCTTCCCAAGGGGAGAATTCATACGGGAAGGAATTTTCCCCTCTGGAGCCGCCGCGTGCGGCTGACGGGGAATTGGGATGGTGGGTATGAAAATGACCCTTTAAACCCAGACCAGCATTGCCACACCTCCGGGCTGTGTCCAGGGCAGGCGGGATGGATGTCCTGGAGGAGCCAGTGTCCTTCCCATGGCTCCAAAGCATCCCAAGTGACCAGGCTAAAGCAGACCCCAGATTCTGGAGGGTTAAATGGGGTCGGGTGAATTCCTCCTTTGTTCTTTATTTTACTGGTATCAAACAAGCAACTTAAAAGTGCAAAGCTTTGGGGCTAAAAATAGCTCAGCTGTTCAAGGTGATTTGGTCTTGGGGGAAAAAACTCTATTTCAATCAGCTCTTTTCAGGGCCTTTTGAAATGACAGTTTTTAAAATAAACTCTCTTTTTCAGTGGGGAAAATGTGTTCTTCAAACTTTCCACCCCTCCCCTGCTTGTGCTTCAACCTGAGCACAAGTGGTGGCTCCAGAGGGCGGTGGAAAACAAGTCTGGGTGGGCCGGGGGAAGCAGACATGGGTTAAGTCCTTCATCCTGCAATTCCTGCATGGAACAGGGCTCTTGGGCACACGCCGCTCCAGGCTGGACGTGCCCCTATTCCTCATTCCACGGTTTGAAAGGCAACCTTGGTGCTCCAGTGTTGACAAAAGCCCCAAATCCCTGGAGCCAGAAGGGATGGGAACAGCAGAGAGGGAACCCTCGGCTCCCGAAAGGGATGGTGCTCCCTAGGAATGAGCAGTTGTTTTTCTTGCATTTCAGCTCATTCCAAATGCAATAAACTCCCAATTAAAGAAATGAATCTGTGCTCACAAATGCAAATAGGAACCCACCAGTTCTTCCAGCCCGTATCCAAGAGAAAATTCCCGTTCCCTTCCCTCTCCTGGCCCCCTCAGCCTGGGTGACAAGCCTGGACGGTGCTGGGCACGGGGACATTATCCATAAAGCCTGTAATCCAAACCAGCCCTTCCTACAACAGTTTCACAGCACGCCTGGATTTTTTTAAGGATATTTTCTATTTTCATCCCGTGATCCCATGTAATACATAGTCTTGGCATTTCTTATCACTTCCAACCATGCCTTTCGCAATTTTTTTTATGTTTGTTCCAAATTTCAGGGCTGTGCATCCTTTTTGCCTCAGACCAAAAGCCTATCGCACATTCTCATCATTTTAATTAAACGAGGGCCAAGCCAGGGCAAATGTTTGATTTTGACTCCAAAGGTACATGCAAATCACCAATTCCATTTGATTCGGGATGGAAAAGGCTCCCTGCTACATCCTTCCTGGATGCGGAATTAAGCTGCCTGCCAAACTCCGGGCTGCACATCACTGTGGGCTGCAAATTAAAAGCTGAATTCCCACATTAAATGGAAGTTGTGCAGGCATTGTTTTTAAGATCCGCAGCGAATCCGATGGCATAAAACTCGGATCTTTTCACTCGAGGCAAGCGCCGTTGGAATTCATCAACTCCCAACAAGCAAAGACTGAAATTTGCATTAAATGGCTCCGGAAACAAAATTTCCCAGCATGGGAATGCTCTCCAAATGACTTCCTCTTGTAATGGCTTCCCATTAAAGGCGCTTCCAAGTGCAGCTGTGGAGATGGCACCCATGGAAGGTATGAACCCGCACCTTGAGCTGGAATGCGATCCCGGCAAAACGCGCTGTTTATATCCGGACGAAGCTGGGACCGTTCCCGACATCCCGGGAGCGTCAGCGCTGTGTCTGGGAACGGCCGTGCGGAGGGCACGCGGAGCCCACAGCTCTGACTCCCCACGGAAGCGCTGGATCTGTGCCGGGGGCTGCTCCTCTCTGCTGGCCTTGAAATGATGGAACACTTTGGGCTGGAAGGGCCCTGAGAGGCCACTGTGTTCCAGTGAGGAATGGCGTGGCTCAGGGAGGGCACGGAGCGGTGGGAGATCTGGGAATGCGCAGGAGGCCCTGGCTTGGCTGCAGTGTGCCCTCCCCACGCTGGGAATGCGGATCTCCTTGCTCTGAGGGAGGTCACCCTTAGCATCGAGCTGTTCCCTCTTCCTGTTTGGAAGCACTTCTCCTTTTGTCCTCCATGGAGAGCTCCTCGCTGGGACCGTTCTCCATGCCCCGGAGCAGTGGGAGCAGGCCAGGTCCCCTCCCAGGACATTTCCATGGCTGGGAAATTCCAGAGCTTGCTCACGTACCTGTTCCTCGGCTTTCCTCGTCATCCCCACGTCTCATTCCCTTCCCGGGATTGGCAGGATTGGCAATGTTGTGCTTTCCGTGTGGAAGCTGCGGAGAACTCTGGACTCAGCCACCGGCACACCCCTCTGCCGGCGGGTCGCCAGCCCCTCAGCGCCCTTGCTCTCCTGCCCTGCCTGTTTTCTTCTGGATCTAAATGTTTTTTCAGACCAACTGGATTTGAGTTATTTATTGGGAGCGTATTTTCCCTGGAAATAAATCGGCGGGGCTGTAATTTGGATGTAATGTTCCCCAAAAGCCATTCAGGCAAAATCTCTTTTTAACTGTGGCTAATTACGGATCCGCGGCTGCTCCGCACCAAAACCGGGAGCAGCCAACGGAATGTTGATTATTTCTCTCACAAAGGGGAAAAATCATAAATTCTTTCTAATGGGATCTTTAATAATAAAAAAGAACATAATCATTACTACCCAAAGATGGATGGCTTCCATGGGGCTTCCTCACCAGCATTTTGTCTGATTCCATCTCCATTGCACTCGCAGCATTAATTATTGGAGACTAATTAGGCAAAATGCAATGGAAACCGTAATCAAAACGAGTCTCCCAAACCCCGAACTCCTTTGGCTTCTTCCTTTCTTTCCGAGTCTTCCCAGAGCGCTCGGAGCGTTGCGGGGACCCTGACCCTCAGCTGGCTTGGCTGATGCTGGGAGTGACTCCAGCTCTCCAGCAGCCACGGACAGCCCTCTCTGCCCTGGGAGTGCCCAGAAATGCCTTGATTCCTGCTCCCGGCCCCTCCCGCTGTTCCTGGCGAGCCCCAGGTATCCCGCCTGCTCCGTGCCCTCCATCCGGCTGGGCTGGAAGTGCTTACGGCGTCTTTGCTCCGGCAACTCCCCTGCTGCCTCGGCTCAGCGAGGTCACAGATCCCTCCCTCCCCAGGGCAGCTGTCCTGGGATCCAGCCTTCCGCAGGAGAGCTGCAACGCGCCCCACTTCTGCTCGCTCCCGCAGGTGTTCTGCAGAGCAGGGCAGGAGGGAGACGTTATCCTGCTCCATGCGCCAGCTCCAAGCCAGCACGCCTCCCCTGCTCAGTCATGGGGATAAAAATAGGGGAAAACATCAGGAAATGGTGTTTGTTCTTTTGCTGAATAATAAATCCATTGATTCCTATGCAACACCCCTAATTTTAGGCATGGTCAGCTGTCCAGGACCTTGTCCCGTGTTTGTGGCCACTGGGAGAATGCAGCACTCTCTCTCTGCCGCAGCCTCCGCCACACGAAAGAGCACATTTCCCTCTCCCACCTTTTCCCAGACTAAACAAGCCCGGCTCTTTCCGTCTCCGCTCTTCGGGCATGCTTTCCGTGTCGGATGCTCCTCGCCGCTCTCCCTGGCCCGGCTCCAGGCGCTGCACGGCTTCTCCCACGGCTGTGCCCAGGCCAGAGCCTGTTCTCCAGCTGAGCCCTTCCCGGAGCGAGGCTCCCTCCGTGTGCCTGCCACATGACATTCCCGTTTGGCCGTCCTGGTACCCTGCTTGCTGTTTCTGCAGCAGGATGACATCGTGTGCTCAGCCCAGACACAACCCAGATTGCTTTCCTTGGAAACAGGCCCTCGGATAATGTCTTCCGAAACAAAAATAATCATTACTTGAAGCTGTGTCCTCTCCAGTGTTCCCAGCCAGGCACAGCTGAAGTCTGCTTTTCCTTTTTTTTGCTGAACCTTTTTCCCTGCCATCCCTGATCAAGCGGAAAGGCTATGGATTCCCCATCCCTGGAAGATGATTTTGTGTGGAATTCTCTGCAGCTCGTGCTGCATCAGTGCAACGGTGATATTAATAATATGGTTATTTCCTAATCATTAGATTACTTCTTAATCATTAGCCCACTAAAGGCAGGATCTCATCAGGCAGCAGGCATTGGAGGTGCTGCTCCTGTGACTTGGGAATTGCACTCTCCGAGTCCAGGGCCCACGAAGGCCCTTCCTCCGGCATCACAAACTCCCAGAGAGCAGAAGGTTTGAGTTACGGAGCACCTTTGCCCTCAGGATTTCTCCCCGGGAGCCGTGAGCTCCAGGAGTCCCACCTGGCTCTGCTCCGACTCCCTCTCCGTGCCGGAGACCCGCCGGCCGCTCCTTAACCCGGAGCATCCTCGGGCCGTGCTGCGGGCTCCTGCGGCGCTGTGACTGCACAGGATCCACCTGCTGCCCTGCCCCGACAGTCCCGAGCTCTCCTTCCTCCTCCGATCCTTGTGGAGTTAATTACAGGGAAAAAAGGGAAGGAAAGGCCTTCTCTGCTGGCTGCGGGGAGCTGCTTTTCTCCTTTCAGCAGGATGGGTACAGGGTGGGGGTTAAAAACACTTGGGAATGGTAATGAAGTGCAGAATGGGATAAAGAGAGTAAGAGCCGGAGTTTTCCTGGAGCCCCCAATCACCGGAGCTCCCGGCTCCCCCTCGGAGAGTTCCACCACCATCTCCATTCCTTTTCCCCTCATTACCTAAGAAGATTAAAGGCTTGGGGTTTGAAAAGTCCACTCTCTCCTCCGCGGGTATTTAGAGGATGTAATTCCCGATTAAGTTTCACTGCAGCTTCCCGGGGAGCAGAGATCCCTTCAGGAGTCGAGCGGGTGAGATGGGCTGCAGATATCCCTGTCAGATGTGTGGCACGGCTCGGAGGCACCTAATGGGATTTGCATTCCAGCCATTGCCGGAGTAATCTGCCCGCAAAGCTGTTGCCACCACACTTGTTAAGCGTCTCTAGAATAATCAGGAATAAAGGTAAAGCGCTGGGAGGGGGAGATAACATCGCTGCCTTTGGAGGGGCAACCCCGAGCAGCAGCTGGGATGTGCTGGGATCTCGGGCACCCAGGAGCAAATCCAGGGCGTTTCCCAGGGCACACATTGATCTTACAACCCCCTGCTTTTTAAAATTTTATATCACCACGGCCCAAAACTTCCGTAAATGTGGATAAGAGGAAAATCTAGCCAAGGAGGGGCAGACCCCTCAGCCATTAGACAATTCCCATTCTTAGATCTGCTCTTTGTGCCTTGAGTTTTGGAGCTGCTGGGGAGAAAATCCCACCTGCAAGTGCCTTCCCTAATCCCTTCAGCTCTGCCTGAGAAGCTTTCCCCAGCACCACGTATTCCCAAGCCACAAAACCGCATATTAATGTGGTTCTGAAAACTCTAAGAGGGAAAAAGAAGCCCAGAATCGTCAGGAATTTTCAGCTCATACCCAGGAGGTGAAACAGAGTTAAACCTGTTGAGTTGGACTCGATGCTCTTGACAAAAAACAGATTTTGGGGTGAAAAGGGAGCGAGGCTGAGGTGACACGGCTGGGACCAAACCTTGAGGTGCTCTGTGGTGCCTGGTGTGTGGGGGGTGTTACCCACACCTTACTCCCAGGTGTAGGCGCTACTCAGGGGTGTGCACGGGCAGCGGGAGAGCATCGGCCACGCTTAAGGAGATTATTCTCCCAGTGCCTCGCTCGGGCACGTTGGGAGACGAGTGTTGATATTATTGCTTTCCCCTCCTGATCCTCGAGCCTTTTGCCTTGGCTAACAAAGCCCGGACCAATCCCCAGGGAATTACTGGAGTGATTTCCCTAAGATCATCCTGTTCTCGCCACGGCAGGATAGAAATGAGGATTTCTCGGCACCGTCAGCAATGTCTAATCCGCCTTCCCTAACCTGTCTGGCAGCTCCGATCGGAGCGTGCTGGGAAGAGGGAGCAGTGTGGAGTCAGCAGGAACCGCGAAGGTGCAAGGTGGAAAAAAGAATCAATAGAAAGGCAGGGAAAGAGCTTTAAAACTTGGTGGTGTGGCTCCAGAATGGCCCTCAGCTCAGGGAAATCCTCGCTCAGGACAGAGGGAGCGCTGGGAGCGCACCGCAGCCCCCGGGGGTGGCAGTGGAAGGACTCCTTGTCCCGCGGGTGTGGGATCGTGGAACGCCTTGGGCTGGAAGGGACCCAAAGCTCAGCCAGCTCCAAAACCCCCGCCTTGGGCAGGGATGCCGCCCGCTCATCCAGGCTGCTCAGGGCCGCATCCAACCCGGCCTTGAACGCTTGCAGGGATGGGGCAGCCACTCCACGGAATGGTCTGGGTCGGGAGGGACTTTAAAGGCCAGCTGTTCCAGCCACTGCTGGGTGCTGGGTGGGTGCTGTGGGCGGGTGCCTGGTAGATGCCGTGGCTGGATGCCGTGGCTGGTTCCGCTGGGTGTTGCAGGGTGTTGGAGGGTGCTGAAGGGTGCTGGAGGCTGTCGGAGGGTGCTGGAGGCTGTCGGAGGGTGTTGGAGGCTGTCGGAGGCTGCTGGAGGGTGTCGGAGGGTGCCGGCTGGGTGCTGAGCGCCCATGGGCGCAGCGCTGGGAGCCGCGCTGTTGCAGACACAGCCAGATTGGCCAGCAGATGGTACATCCCACTCTCGGAGAAATATTTGAAAGGGCAACAAAATACAGCAGAAGCCATTTGACAGCCCACATGGCTCCGGAGGAATTAGCCAAACTGGCTCCGCTGGAAGCACAGCCAGCGCTCGGCGGAGCTGGAGCTGTGGCCCAGGGAGCCACCCAAACATTCCCAGCTTTCCGTGCCGGGCTCTCCTCGCAGCCCCGGTGCTCCTCAGGATGTTGCTCGCTGAAAGCCTGGGAGACTCACTCCCGAATCCCAGTGGTCACATCTGGACCACACAAGCCTGCCAGGCGCTGAAAAATCCCTGGATTTCCCTTCAGTCTCTGCTGAAAACAGGAAAGAAAACCAGGCACGATTCCTCCCCCGTGCTCCACAAGCCTCTTGTTCCTCACGCGATCCCTGCAGAGGAGAGGCAATTTCCCAGCCCTCCTGCATCTCCTCACCCGCCCCGGCTCTGCGTGCTGGGCCTGGAGCTTCCCACCCCAGTGCTCAGCATATGGCACAGCCCTGGGAGAAGGGAAGGCTCCAGGGAGAGCTCAGAGCCCCTGGCAGGGCCTAAAGGGGCTCCAGCAGAGCTGGAGAGGGACTGGGGACAAGGGCTGGAGGGACAGGACACAGGGAATGGCTTCCCAGTGCCAGAGGGCAGGGATGGATGGGATATTGGGAAAGAATTCCTGGCTGTGAGGGTGGGCAGGCCCTGGCACAGGGTGCCCAGAGATCCTTAAGATCCAGCC
The DNA here is from genome assembly GCA_013397725.1 of Rhagologus leucostigma. Lineage (NCBI taxonomy): Eukaryota > Metazoa > Chordata > Aves > Passeriformes > Rhagologus > Rhagologus leucostigma. The sequence goes on along the minus strand of VZTD01006196.1, from coordinate 174,205 downwards.
TAAAGCATTCCACGATTCCATGAAAGGAGGCCCTGAGTGTCCTAAATGTGTCTGTGGAGAGTCCCTGCCCGGCAGGGATTTCGGCAGTCCCGGCACAGCCTGTGTGGCACCTCCTGTGCCGGGGAGCCAATGAATTCCTGTGGCAGAGCAGGAGCAGTATTCCTGTTTGCCATCGGAGCCCGCGCGGAGCCTCTTCCCTCTCGGCTGCCCACGAGTGCAACCCGGCAACTGCTGACTGGAACGTTTCTATTGTGGAGTTTATGCTAAATATGCATATCTTAATTGCATTAGTCAAAATAATTAGCTAATATATTTTTGCATAATGACGAGGTAAGCAAATATCACCAGAGCTCAGTGCTTCGTGCCTGAGTAAATTTGGGAAATTAATAGACTCCCAATTTCCTAATTATCTGTCTTTTATTCCAAACCCAAACAATGAAATGCTCCTGCGTTTTGTCATTTAGGTTGCGCCTTGGAAAATTTTAAAGCACCTGTTTTTCCATTTTTTCCCCCCTCTCTTTAAGAAGGAAATGGGAACGATCCTTCTTCCCCTTCCCTGTTTTAGGCCCGCAAAGTCCTGAGCGTCCTGGTTTCCAGACGGAGCTTGGGTAGGAATTAGAATAAAATCATTTAGACTTAAAAATTATGTTTTCCACTGGAAAAGAACTACGAGTGAAATAAAAACTGGACATGATTTTTAAATGATGGCAGCATTAAAAGTGAGCAGCAATATTTGGGCATTTAATCCCTCCAGAGCTGGATTGTTTTCAGAGGGATGTTTCCAGAAGTGTTAGGCTGGAGTGGTCCTAAATCCCTGAAAAACCCCACCTAATCCTGAAAATTGCTCCAGAACGAAGTATTTAAAAAGGGGTATTTTTCCAGTAAGGATTTCCGTGCATCTCTAATTTGCCCGTTTCCATTCGTTTTCTGCCGAAGCCGGGTGCAGCTCTTCTCCTTCCCCGGGGGCCGGGCTCCGGAGCTCGGGGTGCCCTCGGCACAGCCGCTGGGGCGGCACGGCACCGCCCGCCCACTGCAAAGCCTTTCCCAGCCTCGGGACTCGGGCTGGGGCACGCTCCGGAGCGGTGCCGGCCCCGGAAGGTGCCCGGCCGCGCCGCGTGGCACGGGCGGGGCCGGCCCCGGCGCTGGCAGCGTTCGGCACATCGCGGGACCAGCCGAGGGGCCGGGAACGCCACTGGAATGGCGATGGGGAGAGCTGGGGACGCTGCGGCCCCTCCCCGCCGGGCCCCGGGCCGGCGCGGCCGGAGCTGCCGTCCCCCAGCGCGGTGCTCGGAGCCCGGCTCCAGCGGCAGCAGCTGCAGAGCCGCCCCGGTTCCCGAGCAACGGGCAAAGCCCGCGTTCCGCAGCGGCCCTGCTGGAAAGCTGGGAACCAGCGAGCTGGATCGCTACAGGAAAACGCTCTGGAGCGGCTGGGCGCTGCCTCTCGTTCACCTGGGGAAGTGGGGGCTGGGAGCGCTCCGAGCGCACATCTGCAAACCCGGTTTTCCCGGGGCTTCGTCATCCCTGGGCCTGGAAGGCGCGGGCCGTGACACCAGACCCGCAGGGATCCTGCGCGGGGCCGAGGCAGGTACTCCTTCCCTCAGCAGAAGGAAAGGGAACGCTTTTCCCATGTTTTAGCAGCCCCTCGGTGGCCATCTGCAGGTGTGGGCATGGCAGAGGCGGGAATCCAGCTGGGAATGGAGGTGGCAAAGGAAGGACAGAGGGACCAAGAGCCCGACAAGGAGTCGCCGCCGCGTTGTTCCCGGGGGCTGCAGGTCCTGGCCAGCCCCAGACATGGCAGAGCCCATCTGTGTGCGCAGAAAATTCCACGAAATTGTAGAATCAGGGAGTGGTTTGGGTTGGAAGGGACCTTAAAGCTCTTTCCATTGCAACTTCCCTGTCACGGGCAGGGCCATTGGGAAACACCCTGACAATTTCAGAACCAGTTTGAGCAAAATCCCTGGAAGCTCCTTCCCAGGGGAGGTTCAGGTTGCTATTAGGAAAAAATTCCCTACTGAAAGAGCGAGGAAGCCTTGGAACAGTCAGGGCTGGAGTCCCCATCCCTGGAGGGATTTAAAGCCCTGTGGATGTGGCACTTGGGGACGTGGGGCAGTGGTGGCCTTGGCAGTGCTGGGAATGGCTGGACTCGGGGGTCTTGGGAGGCTTTTCCAACCTCAGTAACTCTGAGCCCCTTCTGCTTCCGCAGGGCTCTGGTGGCCCCTGGCTGGGGGGCCAGCTGGGCTTTCCAGGCTTTCTGCAGGAATCCGGGGCCGCTCTCCTCGTTTGATGCAAATGCTCTGCAGCCCGAGCGGGCGGGTTCGTCCCGTGCTTGGGATATCGCTGTCGGGAGCTGTCTCGGGAAACTTCTGCAATATAAATGAACCAGCTGGTATTAGGGAAAGTGTGAAGCTCTTGTTTCCCTCCTCGGGGCTGGGGGAAGGGAAGGGGAGTGGGTGTGCTGCAAGGTTTGTCACATCGAGCCGAGAGATTCCGTGCTCGGGAATGTGGCTCCGGCAGGGTCCGGGCTATTCTGATGGGTTTTTTTGCTCCACCAGCCTGGTCCAGGAAATCTGCTGATCTTGTCGCGCCGTGTCGCTCGGCAGCTGTTCCTCAGCCCTGTGGCACATTTCCATCTCGTGAGCTCTCTGCTGGGAGTTCCGCCGGGAAGCGAGGCCTCACCGCCCAGCCCGGCCCCTCGAGCGAGTTCAGGGACCCTCGGCATGAACTTGTCCACGCTGTCGCTTTTGGCTCATTTCCTCATCTGGGACATCCGAAACACCCAGTGTGAGCGGAATTCTTCCGATAGAAAATCAGGATGGATGGACGTGGTCCCCACAGAGCTCCAAGCCGGAGCCCTGGGGCTGGGGGATCCTGTGGATGCACAGGACTGGGCCTGCAGGGACGTGCAGGCCCTGCTCCCTGCAGGTGGGATCTCCGTGCTTTGCATTCCCTCTTCCTTCTGGGATGGGGAGGTGTTGGATCCCCTGAAACCCACCAGTTACTCGCTTGTTTTCCAGCTGGGATGATGGGCACAAGGATTAAAATCCGAGGAACAGCTCAGCACTGCAAGGGGGATCCACCGGGGGTTGCCTCCAGCAGGTCCTTGCTGCTCCTGATGTCGGGCTGCTCCTTTGGGATGCTCCTGCCATCCTCTCCTCCCAGCTCCTGGACCTCTCGGAAGTTTTTCACCCCCTGGGGATCCCGGCTGTGACATTCGCAGCCTTTTGTCGCCCCCTCAGCCAGACCGGGAGCGATCAAAAGTCATTTCCATCCAGTGCTCCTCCTCCAGCTGCCGGCAGGCAGCCAGGGTGCCCCGGAGCTCCTGCTTTCAGGAGGGCAGCGCAGGAGGCAATGCCAGCTCCCGGAACCACGGAGTCGCAGCCCGTCCCGAGCACACCCCGAGCACATCCCGGCAGCCCGGGCCCTGATTTAGAGGCGGCTGCTGCGTTGCCTCCGTCGGAAGTGGTGCTGTCAGCAATATCCCACGAGTGATTTCTTTATCAAAGGTCATTACCAATTATTTTGTAAAGAACTGACGCTCCGGTAATGACCTGATTTTATCTTTTTTTTTTTATGTAGGTAATTTATATTTCATTATTGTCATGTTCTGGCCTATCTGCTCCCAACGAGGCACCCATTAAACACAGCGCCGTCGCCTCCGTGGCGCAGTTATTGCCCCATATTTCATCTCCCAGTTTATCTCCTGCTCCGGAGAGCATCACTCCTTGTTAGCTGAAGTGCTGGATAAACACACACGCTCCCCCCCAGCACTTGCCCTCTGTGCTTCCATCCCTGTGGACAGCAGCGAGGAGGTTCCTGTTGGGTTTAAACCCCGAGCTGGTGCAGGTACCCGGGTGTTCTCACATCGCGTCCCTGTGAGAGGAGCCCCGTCACGCCCACGAGGGACAGCTGCAGCTGTTGTGTCTCTGCCTGTGGGATGATTCACACGGTGGCTTCTTTCATTTAACCGCAGGTGGATCCTGCGGCCCCTCACTTTGCTTCTCCATTCTCGGGGTTGCTCGAGTTCCTGTCTCCCAGGCCTATCCCGGTGCCACTTTTCTAACGGGAAACTCTCCCTACCATGGAAGCGGGATGTGGACAAAGCTTTTTTCCCAGGACTTTGTGTGTGCGACTGTGGCAGGGGAAGTGCTGTTATCTGCTACAGCCTCCCGATGGATGCACAGGCAAGGAGGAAAATAGCTCCCCACACGCACGAATTCTCAGGCCCAGCTGGGATCTCTCAGCTAAAAACAACAGCGACAAACCCAAAAAAGCCCCCCCAACCCCTCAAATCTGGGGAAAGACAGTAATTCCCACCGCAATCTGTTCTTTCCATGCCGCCTGGTTTATTATTAACCACCACTACTCTTGATTTCTCGTGGCATCGCACCGAGTAGCAATTCCTGGAAGGAATGTCTGGGGTTGGAAGTTGTGTGTAAAACGTGTTTAGGGGGAAGAGGGCCAGGGCTGCCCCTCTGATCCGTAACCAAGGGGGTCACATTACAGGGGTTCAGGACAGCCGCCGCAGAACCCATCAAAGGTAGGAACCTCATCCTTATTAAATCCTGCTGGGCTTAGGCACCGCTCTGCTGCTCCTCACGTGGCTCTCCAGTTTATCCTGACTGTCTCCTCCACATATGGGAACGAGCGTGGAAGGGAAAATGGACTCGTCCAGAGCGTAGATATCGTTTCTGTGGGTACTGAACAAGGACACAGAATAAAATGTATTTTATTTCAGGCTCAGAAGAACCAGAGCCCCATCCTGCCATCATCCTTCCCTTTTGGCAGCATCCTCCTGGCTCAGTAATCTTCATCGTCATTCCCTCACCCGACCCAAGGAATTCCAGTGGGAATAGCAGGCGGATAGCAGGGAATAACACCTGACAGTGCTCGGTGTTACCCCGGAGCCTGGAATGGGGGAAGTGGGGCTGCCAGCTGGGTGGGGACGGGGTGCTGACCCAGGGCTCCCGCGCCAGGGGAGCTCCCAGCCCATGAGCACGGCTCCGGGCGGCCGGGCTGGGGCTCTGCGCCCGGGCACGGCTGTGAGGACCAGCCCCAGCCCGGGGTCCAGCTGCCATCCAGCTGTGGCTCCCACGGCGTTCCCACGCTCCTGTCGCTGCTCCAAGTGGCCAGAGAGTTAATGGATGGCAATTCTGATTAGGCGTAGGAGCACCCCGAAGAGGAGCTGTTCCTGCGTGACCTCACCCTTTTCCCCGCGGCAGGAACATCCAGGAGCGCTGGGAAAGAGCCGTAATGGCTGTCCTTTGCCAGATGTGTGACCGAAAGCAGATGTGACAGACGAGCCGAGAACAAGCGCGTCAGCTCAGCCGAGGGCTGGCACCGCGGCCCCCGCTCGCTCCCGCACCGCTCCCGACCTGCTTGGAAAGCCAGGCACGCAGGGCTTGCGGGGGGCTGATAAATCAGCGGCTCCCGCGCAGCATGGGGGATGTTCTGCCGGAAAAACAAAGCGCCGAAAGAAAGGGTGACCTGACAGATGCCAGGAGAAGTTACGGAGCCAGGCTGCGGATGATGGATGCTGCGGGTGCGAACAGGAGATGTGAGACACGACACCGGCTCCGGGAAAGGTGACAACAGCTCCGGCGGCGCGGGAGCCGGGCACAGAGCCGCGGGGAGCGGGAGGGGGGACCTGGCACAGCCCGAGCGGGGCTGCGGGCGGGGAGCGGGGACAGAGCCGCGGGGAGGGGACAGGGGCACGGGGCCCGGCCCAGG
>VZTD01006196.1:86707-159989 GCA_013397725.1 Rhagologus leucostigma | reverse complement strand
AGAGGCTGGGGCTCAGTTCCAGCCAGGGACCCAGGGAATTCCAGGTGTGCAGGAGCTCCTTGGCACCTGCCGTGAGGGATCTGTGGGGCAGGACACCTCCAATCACCTGAATTCAAGGGCTGGAATCTGGATTTTATTCGGTAGCTAAAAGCAAATTCCCCGTTAATGCGGAATTACAGAAAGGAGCCTTGGAGTCTGGGAAAACAGCAACCATTGCGCTTTTCCTTGGAAGTTCCCTTACAAGATTTAATTTATATTTTTGATGATGAGTGAATTTTTTTTTTTGTTAAAAAAAAGAAATTAATCAGCTGTCAATGCTGCAAATTTACATTCTCTATTCACTAATGTTTAATAATCCCATTCCAGAATAATGCATTAAGGAGGAAAAGAAGCCAGCCCACTCCATGTGGCTTTGGTCTGCCTGGAGGACTGGCACTTGAATCCTCCAGATGAAAGGCTCCCACTTTTATCCCTCCAACTACTGCGGCAGCCCCTGAAACTAAAGGACTTGAAGGGGAATAATTGGCTCTTTAGAGGAGCAGAGCTGAACAATGTCCTCGCTGCCTCTCGAGCTCTCTCCCGCATCTGTCTCTGCGTTCCCTGCTTTGTATAAATAAATTAAATAATGGGACCTACAGGATTAGACCACAAAAATATTCTCCCTTTACACTTTGTTCCACATTAATTTCCAGATGGCTGTTCCGGCTGAGGGGAAGGAGGAGATCCCGGGCTGTGCGGACCAGGAGTGGGAGCGGGGCCCGTCCCTACCTTCGTCCGGATTAATTGTCAAGACACCGCGAGCTGTTGTCCCAAAAAATATGCGAGGAGAGGGCTGCATTTTCCTCCCAATATCCTAAATTCGCCGAGCAGAGGGGAAACAGCAGGAAACAGAGACAAAATCCCGTGGCTGATTTAATTCCTGCCCGGGATGTGCTGAGGGTGCTCCGAGCCGGACGGGAGCGCTCCTGACTCCGCTGGGTTCATCCCGGGCAGGCTCGGGCTCCTGGATCCCGGCTGGAGCCAGCATCCTCACCAAACCTGGCTCACGGCTCGGTGCCGGGAGGCTTCCGCCGGGCCAAGCAAGAATTCAGTGCTCACTCGAGCTGAAAACATCCCCGCGCTGGGGCAGCACGAGCTTACCGGCACTTCTGGCCTACTTCAGCCCTATTTTAAGACTGGAAACGGGCCTTAAATGCCGTGCGGGCTGAGTAACACCCTCAGGGCAGAGGTGAGCTCCCGCCCAGGTCACCGGGAGTGTCACAGCCATTTCTGAACGCCTTCTTTAATTCCCGGCGTGCGCTCCTCGTGCGTTTGCTCCATTTGCCGGCTGCCTCCCCCCGGAGCCGTTCCCACGCGCTCCGTGTCCGTGGGCACCGCCATCCCCGCTGCCTGTGCCAGCCCAGCCCGCCAGCTCCTTTGTCCCACAGCCCTCTGCAAGGCCAGCCCGGAGCCGCTGCACGCTCGGGCTGCCCCTCGGCCATCGGAGCCTGTCCGGTCTCCCAGCCAAGGAACGTGCCGGGGGTGGGATTTGAATCCTTGGGATGTCCACGTGAGCACAGACACGCTGCACTCGGGATCCAGGGAGCTTCAGGCACACGTGGAAGTCGAGTTGCAGACTCCTGGGAGTGTTTGGGGCTTGCCAGCATCACACATTCCGGATAAATTTGCTCACTGGGTTTTCCTAAAGGGCAGAACCTCTGCTCTGGGCACCCCATGGAGCTGCGGGCACCATCCAGGGAAAGCTCAGTGCTCCCAAGGCCGGGCTGCAGCTGAGCGGGAGTGTCGGATGGGAATGCCCATCTCATTCCAACCCCTTCCACCAGCCCAGGTTGCCCAAACCTCCGTGAACTTTCTGCCCTGCACCTTGTTGTGTATCCAGAGGCATTCTCGGAACCCAGCGTTCCTCTGGCTGAAATCCAGGTGTGGGAAGGATTTACGGCCTCAGAAGGGCTGCTTCCATCACCCCCAAAGAGAACTAAACACTGCAGAATTCCAAACCAACCTTTTTCCTGCTTTTCCTCCTGCTCACATCAGTTTAGCACTCCGCTAATGACTGGGATTTCTTTCCTGTGACACTTCTTAGGCTCGGAAGTGACCGAGGCCCCAAAGACAGGGGAGCTCAGTTCTCTTTTGACACCAAGAGGTCCCGGGGTTTGTGTGTGCCTGCTTTTGTTTCGCAGCTGGATGTGAACTGGAGCTGCTCTTTCTGGCCAGGGTTCCCCAAACAGGATGCCGGGATAATCCGAAAAGGATGCTTCCCCCGCGTCCCTCCCGAACGGGGAGAGACGGAAAACAGCCCGCGTACGAGTGAGGAATCCTAATGGCTCCCAAATGTCCCGACACCAAAGCCCTTCCTACCTGGGGAGGGGACATCAAAGGGCTCTGCCGGGCCCGGGACCACCCGTGTCCGAGGGGCTGCGTCCAGCGGCGCTGCCTCCGGGACAGCGGCCGAGTCGGGACGCGCTGCCACGACATCTGTTACAGCTTGAACTGAGGGCAGCCCGTGTGCGCAACAAACACCGAGCCTCGGTTCACCGACCGCTCGCAGGGACTCCGTAAATACTCCTAGTCGTTTCCGGCTCTGGTGGAAGCTGTTCCTGCCCACGGCAAAGGGTTGGAATGCAATGGGATTTAGGGTCCCTCCCAACTGACCCGTTCCACGGTTCTGAGCCGGGGCCGGGATCCCGCCGCCCACCCCGGGCCGGTTCACACCGCGCTGGCGATGGTGAGAGCGTGGCTGGATCCCTGCGTGTCCGGAGGGATGCACAGGCGGCTCCTGCTGGAACGGCAGCCGGGACCAGGGCTCCTTTCTGACAGACCTGTGCCTTTAAGTGCAGCTCGGATCGAACACGAGGAATAGTTTTTTTTATTACCAAGAAGTAGAAACTCAGCTCGAACCCCAGATTTCAAGAGGTCTAAATCTGAATTCCCTCTGCTCCAATGCTTCTATAATATCCCTTGATTTCTCCCAAGCAATCTGACGGCATGTGAAAGTCATTCTTATTTTTACCCTCCTTCTCCATATGAAAAAGGAAACACAGTCCATTTGCTGTGAGCCCCTCAGCATCTGCTGATTTGTCAGTTTGATTTAGCTGAGAAGCGTTCACGGTGGCTGCAGAGGGGCTGCTCAGGCAGCCTGGCTGCACGGAATTCCTGCTCCTCTACCAGCAGGAGTGGCTCCGCTGGGGCATTGATTGAGCTGTGCTTTGCCACGGCCAATGTGTCCCAGAAACGCCGGGGAGCTGGAAGATCGGCCCACGGGCACTCCAACACCTCCCCGGACAGCCCCTGCCGAGGCCTGCCCACCCTTCCCATGGAGAAATTCCTCCCGAAGTCCGTTCCCTCTCCTCCTGTTCCCTGCGAGCAGAGCCCGACCCCCCCGGCTGCCCCCTCCTGTCAGGGAGTTGTGCAGAGCCACAAGGTCCCCCCTGAGCCTCCTTTTCTCCAGCCTGAGCCCCTTTCCCAGCTCCCTCAGCCCCTCCTGGGGCTCCAGCCCCTTCCCAGCTCCGTTCCCTGCCCTGGACACGCTCCAGCCCCTCCACGTCTTTCCTGGCATGAGGAGCCCAGAGGTGTCCCCAGGACTGGAGGTTGGGCACTGCCCTGGTCCTGCTGCCGCAGGGGGTGACACGATCCAGGTGCCATCGGCCTGCTGGGATGGAGGTGCTCTTTAACAACCGTATCCCATCCTTCCCTTGTTGCAGCTCTCCCTCCCTCTAGCTGCAGTTTGATTTTCGGGATGCTCCACCATTGCTTGTTCATCAGCACGGCTCTAATCCTGGCCGGGATTCTCCCTCTCCTCACGGCGCCTGGAAAGCAGAGCCGCAGCACGGCCTGGAAGTTCCAGCAGCTCGCGCTGCTCGGCTCCAGCTGCTGGGCCTGCTGGAGGCTGAGCCTGGCTGAGCAGGGCTTGGAGAGTCCTCCTCTCAAAACCACGGAGCAGGGAGCTCCTGGACAGCGGCGCGTTGACTCTTTGGAGCCTCCCGAAAAGCTGGGTCCACTCCTCGTCTAAGAGTAAGGAATTCAAAGCCGCTTTTCCCACAGCAAATATTTACCCTGAGCATCCTTTCCAAAGCTCCTTTTCGCAACTGGCTTGGAAAACGTCGGTGCCCACCGGCAATAATTTAGGACGTGGCAGCTCTGGGCTCGGGATCAGCTCCCACAGATCTTTCTCCTGTTCTCCCAGCCCTTTGCCATCACCTGCCTGTGAACAAAGGCCTTCCAGGGGCTGCTGAGCCAGGAGTTCTTTGCAAGTGACATAAAAATAGTGCTAAAACCTTAAAAGCAGCTGTGGAGAGTTTACCCCGGGAAAGAAATAGATATAAAACACGCAGGGAATTTTATTTCCCTGTGCACCCGTGCTTTTTAAAGCCAAAAAAAAAGGGAGCCGGCCTTTAAGCCTTCAATTAATTGAACAAAGATTTCAAAATTGTTCAATTGGTTTCATTAGGAAGTGTATAATAGAATAATAAAGTAAAACAAATGATATAAAGCAGACCCACTAATTAGCTCTACATGATTGATACAGCTTTGGACGAGGCATTTGATCTCAAACAAAATGCAGTTCCTTGTTAAGAGGATTTTTAATTGATGTGCAGAGAGGTATTAGATGATGTTGGAAAATAATTACTCCAAAGCTACTCATGCATTTGGCTGAACATAACAAATGAAGTTTGGGCTCTGGATCTGGCGGAGTGGACACGTGCTAATTAATAACGAGAGGAACAAGCATCTTCCAGGGGCTTTAACCCAGTGTTTACCAGGAGATTGCGTCGCAATTATGCTCTATAATGAGCTTGTCATCGAAGCAAAATCCACATTACTCAGATGTCGGCGGAGATCGGGAGTGGCGCAGCCCAGCTCCGGGTTCCGCTCCTCCCGCGGACGGGAACGGCCGTGAACCAGCGCGGCTCCCCGCTGCCCTGGGAATCCGGGCATGGATCCACTCGTCTCCTCCGTGTGGCACTGACAGGGTGGAAATGCTCCCATTCATTCCAAAAATCTGTCCCTGCAGCTGGCAGGGGAAATCTTGGAGAGGGTGATGGGAGCATCCCCTGAGCGGGATCAGTCTCCAGGGCGACCGCTCCGGCACTTCCAGCAGCCCCGAAATCACGGCAGTTTCAGTGGCAGATAGTAAACCTCCCAGGAGCTTGCGATCCAAGGAGTTCCACAGGGAGCCTGTGGGTTCCCCATCCCTGGCAGTGTCTCAGGACAGACTGGACGGGGCCTGGAGCACCCTGGGATAGTGGAAGGAGTCCCTGCCCCTGGAATGGGATGAGCTTTAAGGTCCCTTCCTACCCCCAGCACAAAGCATGGAATGGTTTATTCCGTGATTCCCTGGGTGGTCACGGGGACAATCCCCTGGGGTGGCTCCTCTTCACCCCCGCAGCGGGAGCAGCCAGAGGTGCTTTCACCCCTGGAAACTCCGAGCTGAACCCTCTGGGTCCTGCTGGCCCTTGGAAACCAAAGCAACCCTTAAAACTTTGCTACTTTACAGGCAAGAGCCCATTTTGATTTAGAATGGAACGAGGAATGAACAGCACCAGGCTTAATTCCAAAAATCCCTTTGGGTCTGGATGCTCCGTTCCCAGTATGAAGAGCAGGCCGGACTTGCCACCCTGGGAAAAGGTGTTTGGAAATGCCAGGAGGGATTATTTCAGGCAAGCGGAGCTGCTGCGTGCAAACACTGCTAATTCTCTGGCCGGCCAAGTGTCACCCCTTTGTCACGTGCCACATTCCCTGCAGCTCCAGACAATCCGCGTCCCGCTCCGGGAGACAACTCGTCGGATTTCGCGAGCGATGCCAAAAGTCTCACTTTTCCTCCTTCAAAGCAATGCCTCTGACACTTCCCCGCCATGGCTTTCTATTTGTACTGAAATGTGTGTTTGGTGGGTGAGAGTGCGGCGTGGTTTGAACAGTTGTCAGAAGTTTTATTTTTGGAAGAAGACAGAGAGGATTTGGTGAGCTAATTACGAGTTTGCGAAGTTTCCTGGAGAAATGAGAAAGGCCCAAACCTGCTCCAAAGCGTGTTTTCCACTCCGTTCCTCGTTTGCCACCTCCTCCTCCTCCTCTAGTTGATAAATCTGTTAATTAATGGTGTTTATTCTCCTCCCGGCCCCGCCTGAGCCATGGCTTGGTGATTATATGATTAGGCAGCGATGATAACGCATGTGGGAAAAGGTATTTATTGTGTGTGTGGGCTCCCCATCACTATGGAAACAGGCAAATATTTGCAGACCTCCACTCCTGATTAATCCCTCCCTTATTATATAAAGTCTGGATGGGGAGAATTCCCGGTGACAGTTTCCGTACGTGTGCACCAGGCTCATCAAACTCCGGTAATTTCAGGCTCCGTCACATCGGAGCCGTTTCCCAGCCAGCCATTTTATCAGCGTGCGGCTGGAACACAGGTCCTGGGAATTACTCTTAAACCTGTCGGTTCCCGTCTCGGGGAGAGGAGTGTGTTACGAACGCACTTCTCCCGGGAGGGAGGGATGCGGACGCAGCTCCCGCTGGTAGTGCGGGATCAGGGTCCCGCGGGGGGAACCCCTGGAACGGAGAAACGACGATTCCAGGACTCCATGAGCACTTGGACATCCAGTGGCGAATCGGGACAGTAGCAGAGAGGAGGGACAGGTGTGTTTTGATGCCTGAGACTCCTTGCACACGGTTACAGAACTTCCTAGGGGATAAAACCTTCTTCTGCCTGGAATTCTCTGTGGGAAGAAAATCCTCACGAACATCTCCATGACCTGGGCTTGCAGCTCATAAACGCACCCTGGAATTCTCTGCGGGAGCCGGGAAGCATCCCACCAGCCTCGCAGAGCACAGAGCTGAGGGCCTCCTGGCAGGGATGGAGCGTGGCAGCAGGTGGGAGAGGGAAGCTCCAGGCACCGCTGAGGCTTGGCCAGCCAGGAAGGATTCCTCGGGATGGCTCCGAAGGGCAGCGAGGCAGAAGGAAGCGCTGAAGGAAGTGAGTGGAGCCACTCCTGGTGATCTGCAGGGCCTTGGGGCATCTCTCGGAACATCTGCAGGCACCTCGGGCAAAATCCTCTCCCCGCTGAATGGAAAATTCGCTGCTGACCTCGAAATGGCCACGATTCCGGCCGGGAGCTGCCGGGCTGGGGCACAGGGACATCGCGGGGACCGCCCCGATCCCAGGGCTGGAAAGGAAAGGGGATGAAGCGCCGGGAAGAGCAGGGCCGGAGGTGTGCACTTTTCCCCGCTCTGTCGTTTGACGGCGGAATTTTTCTCCAGGGAAAACTCCTCTGATTCCAGTTGTTTCACAAGTGAGTGCCTTAATGGCTGTGCCCAAGGTCCTGAGTCAGCCTCAATCTGCGTTACGAAATCAGCAGACGTGGCGCTGTTCCAGGGATCTGCGCGAGGGACACTCGGAGCCAGAGCTCCGGAGGCAGCCGGACACGGCTGCCGGGATCCCGCAGCCGCTGCCAGCCTGTCTGGGGCGGCAGCTCCAGGTGCCGTTCCACAGGGTCGAGTGCCTGGAGCAGGTGCCTACCTGGACGTGCTTCGGATGCTCCTCTCCCTTTGGAGAATTTGGGAACGGAGCCAGGAGGCGGTGGCCGGGACCGAGTTCTTGAGAAGGTCCGGGGCTTGAGGAATACTTTGTGAACAATGCTGAGATAATATCATAAAGACACGGAATCACAGAATGCCCTGAGCTGGAAGAGGATCTTGGAGGTCTTTTTCAGCCTAAATGATTCCGTGAGCCTGTGATTGGTATTTTGAGTGCCAAAAGGATCAGTTCTACCTCGTGCTTCCCCTGGAATCTGCGCACGTGCATCCCAAAATTGACGCCCGGGGTTTCACTAGGGGTCTGGTTCCCTTGACCAAGGAACCTCCAGCTCCTTCATTCCCTCTTCCGAGGAACCCGATTATCAACTTGCAATTTGTCACAATGACAGAGTTGGGTTCCTGGATGGGAAATGTTTAAATCAAGCAGCAATTAATGCATTGTGAAGCACTTGAGATAATTGTGTAATGAGCCCCGCATTACCTGGAGTAGGAACACATTTCCCAGCTAACCCAGCAGGGAAACAATGTGGGGTTTGCCGGGGGATGTTCAGGTGTGAAGCGCCCTTGTGCCAGGGCGGTGTGAGGCCATACTCTGCAGAAATCCCTGGATTCCCATCTGTCCTGAGCCGTGTGAAGAGGGCCCGGTGGTGTTCCCAACCCAGGAACGGCGCAGCCCCGAGCTGAGCCTGCTGCATCCAGCTGGACTTCATTTGCTGCTTCACGGAGCAGGTCAGAACACCCCAAAGGAATCGGCGCCTCAGCCTGAGGGGCTTGCAGAAATCCGGGCACTCCAGCATAAAGCACTCGTGCAGGTCATCCCCAGGGAGAGGGGGAGATCGGCCAGCGCGGTGGGCAGAGGAGCCTGTGCAGTGCCTGCCCCTGCAGGGCCAGCCCCTGCGCCGCTGTGCCCGCGCTGGATGGGGAGGAGTTTCCCACCGCAGGGCTGCGGAATCCCGCTTTCCCAGGAGCTGGCAGCGACAGGGAGCAAAGCGCCCGCCCCAGGGACCCCAAAACCTCCCCCCGTGCGGGTCACTCCTCACATCATCCCTGTTCTCCCTCGCTTCCGAAGATGGACCCAATTCTACAGGGCAGACAATCCCGAACTCCTGCCAGCTGCAAATATCCCTGTGGGAAGGCAAAGCACGACTTGATGCTTTGGTTTTCAAGGAAAATGCTTCCTTTATTAAAAAAAGGGGCCTGGGCTAGCAGAAGGTGTCCCTGCCTGAGGCTTGGGACGAGACGAGCTTCCAGGTCCCTTCCAGCCCAGCTCATCCTGGGATTCGCTGCTTCTACAGCTCCTATTCGGCCTTCCCAAGAATCATCCCAGCTCTGGGGCTTTAAGAGGGAACAGCCACCCGGACATCACGTTTGTGCTTTTCATGGTGCTCCCGGGAGCTGCTGAGCAAGGCAAGTCCCCCCGTGCGCTTGCACCTTTACCTTTGAAAGATGCTGATCCCATTTTCTCCTTCAGCCTGTTCCTCTCAGCCGCTCGCGCCCGGAGTTTATTCAATTCCTGGTGCTGCACAATAAAAATCAATAAAAAGCATTTATTATAAAGTACCAGAGATTCAAATAACTGGCAGAGCAAGGATGCACACTTCACACAAAATGTGATTTATGCTCTGCAGAGGGGAAAACATCCAGTAAGCAGAAAAGGAACTTTTATTGTCTCGCCGGTGAATCGCTGTCCTGCTTCAGCTACACTTAACAGGCAGGAAAATGTTACTTAATAACATTCATTTAGCAGTTTATTATCGATAGGAGCGAGGTAAATAATGAGCATTTCTCCCGCTAGCAGGGACTTTAATCAGGTCAGCGCAGTGGCTGCCTCAGCTTCCAACGCTTCCACCATTCCCAAGGCAGGAGCCCAGAGCAGCTGTGGCTGCCCCTGGATCCCCGGCAGTGCTCCAGGCCAGGCTGGACGGGGCTGGGAGCAGCCTGGGGCAGTGGAAGGTGTCCCTGCCACGGCAGGGGTGGAACACGATGTTCCTTAAGCTCCTTCCAACGCGGACCATTCCAGGAGTGTCTGACAGCATTCCTTGGGGGATATGCAGGCCGGGGCCGCTGGTTTTCCATACGGAACTCGGATGTTCCCACCTCCTCACGCCTCAGCCACACGCAGTCCCGTGCAGCCACGGTGAGGTGGCCTGGCTCCCAAAGCATTCCCGTCGCCCGCAGGGTTTGGCGGGAGCGGTGGTGTCCCCAGGGACCATTCCCACGGATGTGTGGCCCCACCGCAGTGCTGACCTACACCAGGCTGAGTCCTCCTGGTGGGAGACATCCCGAGGTACGGTGGAAGAACAGCACGGCACCCCAGCCGCACCAGGAGCTGCTCCGCGGTGCCTTCACAGGTGGGCTGGAGTTTCCTCAGCTCGGGAAAAGCAAGAGGAGGAAGAGGTGCTGCAGTTGCTGCGAGTGGCAGACTGGAATTCCTCGGATCTGTTTCCGGCCGTCTTGTCCCACAAAGCCGGCACTAATTAAGGCTGCAAATACGCCCTGGCTCCGCCCGGCTGCCGCTGCCGGGCTCCTCGCTGGCTCCTTCAACATTTATGAGCCCTCATGAATATGCAAATGGAGCCTAATGGCTGCAGACTGATGCTGAGCCCAAGTGGTGAGTTAATATTTCATACGAGGATGGGAGCAGACCCACGCCCATCAATTTGGGACAAACACGGCCCTTCATTAATTAAGCATTAATTAAAATAAGGCAGCGCTGCGGATTTGGCGTTTCCCAGGAAAAGGGGTGTTTGGGAAGAGCTCCTGGGGCGTTATTCTCCTTGGGAAGAGGCCTGGCAGCCTGTGGGACTGCCGGGAAGCCTCTGGGATGAGGAGCGTGGGAGACGGACCCACAGAGTTAGGGATGGACACACTGTCTTGTTTCCAAGGATTTGCTGGGTTTGGAAGGCCAAGGAGTTCCAGCTCGAAGTCCCGCCCTGTGCTGGGACAGATGCTCCTGCTGGGAACATACCTGTGGTGTTTATGTCCATTTATTCGCTCCTCTTCCCTCCCAGCTGGGAGCTTTGGCTGGGAGAGGTGCTGGGACCCGACGCATTCCCGCATCCCGCGGGACACAAGCAGCCGCCTCCCCTCTTTTCAAACCCTTTCTCCCAAAGATGGTGTAAGATTTGGCAGCAAGGCAGAAAACGTCAGGAGAAAGGGATGAGGGGCAGGAAAATCCCTTGTTTTTGGGATTTCGGTGCCCAAGGCACAGCCAGTGCTGCCACTGATCCCAGGAAGGGGCAGGTCTCGGGGCCGGGCAGCGAGAACTTGTTAAGAGTCTCCAGATCCCATCAAAAAGCCTCCGGTTTATGGCTCTCAGTGCAAGGGGGAGGTTTTTGATGAGGTGCATGAGCAGTGACCTCATAAATTGCTCGATAAAGTGTAAACACAGGCCGGAAAAAGGCTTTTGGAAACCCAACTTTAATAATAATTTAAACTGCCTTAAATATTTATGCGCCCGGTCTCAGCACAGCTTGTAATTAGAGAAGATTATTTCTCGTTTGGTGCATTTTGGTGCATTCTGAGGCTGTGCTGCCACCAGGTTCTGACACTTTCATCGCGGCAGAGTTAAAAAATGAAATAAAAAAGGGATAATTTCCTTGTTTTCCACCTTAATAGAAAGATAAAGCAGCGCCATCATTGCTGCGTTTGCCGGTACGATCTCGGGGTTTAGCGATGTTGATAATCTTCTTTTGATGCTAATTAATTACAAGTAATCATAAAAACAAATGAAAAGCACTATGGTTGCAGCAGGGTTTTTTATGCTTATGAAATAATGCATCTTCATGCATTTGTTTATTTGCCATGGAAAAAAATGTAATCTATATTCATGGGCAAACAGCTTTAGCACGCGGCGCCGGGGCTGCCGAGCACTCCCAGCTTCAGCTGCTTCCCCTTTTCCCAGTGGCAAATCCCAAAGTCCATCCCTCCGAGGGATTTGGTGCTCAACTGTGTTCGTCCACAGGCTTGGGAATGTGGGTTTAAAAGGAAATGCCATTCGTTTATAGCTAAATATCCATCCAAAATGACTTCAGATCAAGTAAAGGGATTCACGCCTAAAGTAAACGGGGAAACGGGACCCGGCATCGTATCCTGGTGCTGCCTCATTCATCCCAACACCCTGTTTGCCACGAAACCATCCCTGTCCCGGAGGTTTTACGAGGGAAGGGCCTCATTTCTCATCCGGGATTCCGGAACGGCCTCGGAGATGCCGGCTGTGTCCCGACGGCCCTCGGCTCTGCCGCGCTCCCCATCTCCTCCTGCAGTTTTCTGTGTGTGTTAAACAGTTCTGGGGGAAGAGGCTCACGGCTAAGCCAGGCTTTGGGTGGCTGCAGCTGGTCCTGGGGATCCTCCGGGATCTCTCCGGGAGGAAGGAGCAAAGCCAGGTCGGAAAACTTCCTCCCGCCCTGGCCAAGGCTCGGGGCTGAGTCACCGACAACTCATTATCGGGACTCTGTGTATTGACCTAATTGCTGGAAGGGGGCCCCGAATTCCTTGGCAACCTCCAGGAGTGAGAAACAGAAGCTTTTATGGGATTAGACGTGAAAATGAGTAAAACAAGGCCACGGAGGCCTCTCTGCAGAACCGACCTCAGCTTTAAACTAAATATTTTCCTTCTGATTTCCCATATATTTGGGTTTTGTCCCGGCAGGAAAGCACGTCCCAGGCCTGGTGACATCAGCACACCTGGGGCTCCGGGTGGCCGCGGAGCCGGGACGTGCCCAAGGCTGTGCCGATGCCAGGTGCCCCGCATGGACTGGAGATGGTCCAGCAGCACGAGCTTCGCCAAGGTTCTGAGCTGCTGCAGCTGCTGGGTGCCATCCAGGGGCATTCCCACCCGGCTGTGGCACCTCCCGGGGCCAAAGCCGGGGCCTGCTCTGGCTCCCATCGTTGGGATGGGCGTTTTCTCCGGACCTGGAATTCTGGCGGCGTGTGGGAAGGCCGCATATGCATATTGTATGCTAATGAGCAGCCCCAAATAAGGCAGGGAGGTTCAGCCCTGCCGGAGATAGGGATCTGCCGGAATAGCAGAGGTGCTAAAGCTCCAGCAGCACGTTTTTGTTAATCAAATGGTACGGAATTAACACGCGGTACAGTAATTGCCTTGTTAGATGGAAATGAAGCCCCGCTCGAGACACGGAATCTGGAGTGTGACTCACTGTTCCAGCCACATTTAGATTGTTGTCGGCACAATTAGGATTTGGAATTTACAAGTGGAGGGGGCTTTCTTTGATTCAATCAATTGCTATAGCAACGGCAAAACTCAACAGGAGATGTTCCCTCTTCCACGTCCAGGGGGTTGGACTCGTTCCTCTGCCTGGGGGAAAAGCAAACTTCCAAACTTTGGGAAAACCAGCTTTTTCAGCTGCTTACCCTGGTGCTTCCTACATGCACGGGGGATTCCAGTCCAGCTCCTTCCTCCCGGCTCCAGTGTCCAGTGGAACAAACCTCTAGGAATCCACGACTTCCCACGACGTGGCCATCTCAGAACTCCTGTCTCGGGAGCTTCCCAGCGAATTAGGGAGCCTTCCCTGGAGGGGAGAGAAGCTCTTATGAACTGTTTGTATGGACACAGGAAAGAGGAGCGAAGAACAAAGGAACTGATTTTCCAGGAATGCTTTCCCTAAACAAACCAAGCAATTCAGAGCCATACCAAGCCTCTGCGCTGCCGTTCCCAGAGTCCAGGAGAACAGATATCCCTTTAGCCCTGAAAACCTTCGCTTTAGGGAAATGTCATAATCACTGCTCCTGTTCCAGGGATTCTGCTTCCCTCTCTGGGTTTGTCCTTGCAAGGTGGCTCTGCTCCTTGTTCAGGAGCTGCCTGGTGCCAGGGACCTTTCCCCTGGACTTCTCTCCTGGCTGGGTGTCCCCCTGCGGCTGGAAGCCTGTGAGGAAGTCACTCCAAAGGGGCGAATTCCCTTCCTCGCGGGTGCCCGAGCGGCGGGAAGCTCCAGCTCTTTGCTCCATTACGGCTTTGCTCAGTTTGGCCAGGCCCCCCGGGATTTTCATCCCGAATAAAAGTCTTTGGGCTGGCTTTGAGCCTCACCCACCTTGTGTGGACACAGGCACATATTATGGGATGCCCGCAGCTCACTGCTGCGCCCAAGAGCCGCTGGATGAGGCCGCTCGAGGGCTGCAGAGAGAACACGCTGGCTCCAGGAGCGTTGCAGCGCTGATTAACACCAGCCCTGCTTCCTGACACCCTACACCGGGCAGGAACGCTACCCGGAGCCACAGCGGCACCTGGCCCCATTAATAACCCCCTCGTCCCAGGGTCCTGCGGCCCCTCGCAGGAGGAGCCCTGACCCCGGATTTACAGGTGTAAGGGAACGAGGCACACGTGGCAGCCAGATGTGCTGCCCACGGAGCCGGCGGCCGCGCCTCGGCGCTCGGATAATCCTGAAATATTAATCAGGAGGCAGCGCGGGAGATGGGCTTCGTTATTAGAGCCCCAGTCTTGCACGTCAGCCGCAACAGATGGAAAAAATCGGGGAAATGTATTTAACATTCCTGCTCGTTTCTTAAAAATAATTATCTGATTAAATGTGCCAAATGTGATTTTCATTTTTCTGTCCTCGTCGTCCTGGTAAAAGTGCAGTTAAATTGGCAGAGATGCAGCGCCGCCGAGCTCTGACAGGAATTGTAAAAGAAGCAGGCCAGGCAGCCAGTTTGAACCCAGAAGCGGGGATTTGGGACCGGCCGGGCTCAGTCATGGACAACGGGGGCTTTGTGCGCTGATCATAGCGCAGAAACTGTACAGGAATTACACACCTCGGCATCGGAGCGGGGCGGGGAGGCGCTGGGCAAGGAGCAGCCAAGGAAACGCTCCGGAGTTCTCAGGGGTCTCCAGCCCCGGGAAGGGGTGATGGATTCCTTGGGAAGCAGCTGCCGTGGTGGACGGGCTGGGATGGAAGCGCCGGAAACTGGCAGCGGCTGCTCGGGGAGGTGTGCTCGTGTCCAGGGAGGGGCTGGACTCTGCTCTGCTGACGAGGTGGGATCGGACACAGGCTGGACTCCATGATCTTGGAGGTCTTTCCCAGCCTCACTGCTCCTGGGATTTCCAGCCTCGCCGCCAAACCCTTGGAAAGAAGAAAGAGGAGCCGCAGGTGAATTTTCAGCTCTCGCACGGGGCGAAAGGTGTGGCTGGTTGGGATTTGGTCCGACTTTTTGGGAAAGCAGCAGCAAACGGGGCTTCAGGCCCTGCTACACAAACCAGCCTTGCCTTTGACTCCCGCTGCCACTGGAGCCCCCGGAGCTCCTGTCTCCCTCAATAAACACCTGTTCGGAGGTTTTTAAATGCCTGCCTCCCCAGAGCTGTGTTAGAATAAGGCACGGGTTTAACTGCAGTGAGAGGAGGGGGAAAGGTATGATTTCCGAAAGGACAGAATACTCGGGATATTTATGGCCCCATTTAGCGCGATGCCTTGCCTTACAGAGGTGGGGATTTACATGTGTTAAGCGCTCCTACAAATCTCCTTTACCCTTTCCTGGAAAAGGGCAACACAATAATAATTGTTAAATTTATGTGGTAAGACGTCTGTACTGTAGAGCTCGGCAAACTGAGCTCCACGCACTTCCTGCCGCTGCTTTCTGTCCCGGCCCTGTCTCCACTGAAGTTCCCGGGATCCAGCGGAGCGGCTGCGGGGGACGGCTCCGCCACCGCCGCTCCTACCTGGAAGTTCGGGGAGTTTCTATGCGTGTGGCTTAAAGCCAACAAACTGTAATCACGGTGCCAGAACACACTCCTGGAATCCTCTGGAATCACAGGAACTGAGGCTGGAACAGACCTCGAGGACCACTGAGTCTAACCCTGCCCAGGCCACCGCTGCCACATCCACACGGCTGTGAAATCCCTCCGGGAACGGGGACTCCGCCGCCGCCCCGGGCAGCTGTGCCAGCGCCTGACCACCTTTTCCACGAAGGAATTCTCCCTAAAATCCAACCTGGAGCCAAGCGCTGAGACGCGGCAGGTCACGGGAGCAGCTCTTCCTCCGCAGCCGTGCACAGAGGCCGCAGGAAACGTCAGAGGTGCTAACTGCTGTTTGTTTATCCCTCTCCCGGACCCCTCGGAAGCAGCCGGGATGAACCCGCCGTGAACTCTGCTCCCCGAGAACACAAGCCCCGGCTGGGATGCCAGGGGAGCCGCGGGCTGGGAAAAGGCCCTCGTGTTTGTGTTCCCCGCGCTCCGCAGCGAGCCCTGGAGAAAGCGCCTTTCCAAAGGCACTGATAGGCAGTCAGCTCCTCCGGGAGAACGGTGTGTTCCCAGCCGAGGCGTGTTAGGCTGAGATTTATCACAGTTTGCGTTTTAGAGCTCCTGACTCCCTTCGCTTTCCCTGCTCTCCCAGCCTGTGCTGACTCCGCTGCTATTCCGAGCGCCGCTTCCCTCCCCGCCCAGCGCGCCCGGGCCACGGCGGCGGTGCCACGTACCTGTGGGGTTGGGGATGCGTGGCAATGCCGCGGCTCTGGGGTGCGATAACCCCGGGAGGAACGGGGTGGGGCTGCCTGGAACACTTCCAGGGATGGATGGGGCAGCCACAGCTTCTCTGGGAAACCCGCGCCACCCTCACGGCCGGGAATTGCTTCCCTACATCCCGTCTGTCCCTGCCCTCTGGCACTGGGAAGCCATTCCCTGTGTCCTGTCCCTCCAGGCCTTGTCCCCAGTCCCTCTGCAGCTCTCCTGGAGCCCCTTCAGGCACTGCCAGGGGCTCTGAGCTCTCCCTGATCCTTCCCTTCTCCAGTCTGATGCCCTCCTCCCACCACACACCAGGTAACCTGGACCTCCAGTTCCAGCTGCTGACCACCGGCTCTCCCAGCCCTCCAAGCTCCGGGGAAAATCCCAAGGTACAAATCCAACTGCAAATCCCTGTGATTCCCCGGCTCCCGGCGCCAGATGATTTTGGTTTACCCTTCCTACACAGTGCTTTGTGCATCGGCCACCGGGGACCATTCCCAGCTCGTGTTGTGCACACATCTGGCAGCTGTTTGCCCCCAAAATGCACTAAATCCATCCTTTCCTGGGCACATCCCCCACGCCCTTCTCTCCTCTCATGGCTCTGCCTCAAAATTCCAAGAGAGTCAGAGCAGCAAACCCGTGGAACAGAGGAGTTAAGAGTTAAAGGCAAAACCATTGCAGGGTTGTTGGAACCATCCTAAATAATCATTTCCCGCCTGGGGAGCTGGGATTGAGACCCTGCAAGGGTTAAGCCAGGCTGGCTGGGCTGGAGGTGCAGGAAAGGCTCCTCCAGGTGGGCACATCCACAACCTTACGGATGGTGCGATCCCGAGGATCTGAGGGACTCCCCAGGTGCCTTTGAGTTTATCCATCCCCAGTCCCAGGCTCTGCTCTCCTCCCTTTGCCTGTTTATCCCCAATCTGTCTATTTAGATTCCTCCTGAACAAGATGGGAATATCTCGGTGCCTGTTGGTGAGACTGTTCCGCATCCATCTGTTATTTACATCGTTCGTTTTCCTGAGGTGTCTCCAACAAACCCTGGCTGGGTGCTCTGTATGTGTTATTAATAAAACAGCTGTAAAAATATTAACTGTGCGGCCTAATTGTCAGTCCTGACCGGGAGCCAAACCCACCCCGAACGGATGTGAGCCCTGGAACGTGGCCGTTCTCCAGAGCCGGCCCTGCTCCGCGCTTTGCTCCTCAACCCTTCAGGGCTGGAAGGGACCTCAAGGATCCCCCCGTGCCATCGCAGGGACCCCTTCCCCTATCCCAGGCTGCTCCAAGCCCCGTCCAGCCTGGCCTTGGGCACTCCCGAAGATGGGACAGCCACAGCTTCCCTGGGAATCCTGCGCCAGGACCTGCCCACCCTCCCAGCCAGGAGCTCCACGTGCCTGTGAAAGCCACGGCGGGATGATCAGAGGTGTGGGACCATCTCGCTCCACTCACTGGGAAGTTCTCCTAGAGCAAGGTTCGCTTTAGGGAAATCCCAGGATTTACCCCACCGCCCTGGTCTCTCACAGGGGCCTTTTTATTCCATCCAGGTCATGGCCCTGGGTTTGCCGATTCCTCCTCCTTTCGAAGGCCCCCTGTGGAAAGGGATGAGCAGCTCCAGCACCTTCCAGGGCCACTTCCCAAGGAATGGGCTCACTAGGTTTGGCATGAAAAGCCTTTAATTTTGGGGATCTATGGCTGTCCATGTTACTGAATGGAAAGGGCACCAGGAACTGGGCTGAATCCAGGAGCCATGGCTGTGCCTTACCCCGAGCTGTGCTCTGCCGGGAGCTGGAGGCTGAGGATGAGTGTTTGTGGCATTTTTGATGTTTCCATGGGGATTGCTATAGAAACAACTCTGCTACCCCTTCATTTATTAATTTACTTTGTTAGGGAACCAAAGGTAAACCACAGCTCCAAAGAAACAATGGCTTGAAAGAGATTTTGCCATCCACGCTTCATTTTCCAGCGAAAGGGCCTTGAGTTTCTGTTTAAAGGACAACATTTGCAGCTAATTTAATCCAGTCAAAGGAACGAGATTCCACAAGGTTTCCTTTGAGACTGGAAAACAACAGCTGATCTGTGTCATAACACATTACAGCGAGCCCTGCTTTAGCAGTCGTGCTGCGGAGCATCCCTCAGCAGCCCAGCTCCAGCCTCCCCTGGCCCTGCGGGAGGCACGGAGAGCTCCCACAACCCTGGGCTGCTTTGGGCTGGAAGGGATCTGAAAGCCCAGCGGCTGCCATGGGCAGGGACACCTTCCACTAGCCCAGGTTGCTGGGCTGCAAACCATCCTTCCCGCGCTGGGGGAGGCTGGCGTGGGCAGGGACACAAAGGGGAGGCAGAGCGTGGAATGGCGTGGATGGCAAGGTGCAAATATTCCACGCTGCAGCTCCGCAGTACAGACCGGATTCCCGGGTGACCGCACTTCCCCACACTCCTGGAAAACCCTGGCTGTGTTTAGGGCAGTTCCCAGTCCCCTGGTGAGCCTGGAGTTACCGGCGAGAACCACGGAGCTCATTTATTGCCCTCACATCCAAGCCCCCGCCCATCCATGAATTCCACTTGATCAACAGAGGGTTTAATGGCAGGGCTGCTGGTTTAACCCAATAACCAGGGTGTCACACAGGGCAAGCAGCAGCTAAACCCACGTGTGAAGCTCGGGCTCTACAGCAAGAGCAGGAGCTGTTCCAGGGCCCCAAAGGGTCCTCAAATCACTTTGTTTTTATGGTGGGAATGCGAGAGCATCACAAAACCCAACCTGACATTTGAGAGTGGTTTAAAACTCCCTGCAAAACCCACTCCGGGCTCCAGCTCCTTCCCAAGGTCTCAGCCCTCAGTGACTGCTGTGTCTCTGTAGCTCAGCTTGTTTTCCTCCTGTTCTTGTTTTTATGTAAGAGTTTTATTGATGTGCTTTTTTTTTTAAAAAAAGAGACATTTTCCTCTTTTTATTCCATGCTGTGCGAGAAAGATCCCCTGCCTCAGCACGCGAGCTGCAGCACGGAATCCTGGAGTGGTTTGGGCAGGGAGGAACCTCAAGGCTCATCTCGTTCCTTCCCTTGCTGTTGGCAGGGACCCTGCACTATCCCAGGTTTCTCCTGAAGGGACGGGGCCGGAGCTGTGCGTTCAGGGAAAGCAGGGAACGCGGCTCTCTGGGATGGGGAAACGTCACCGTCCCCTCAGCACGGCTGTGCGTGTTCTGTAGACGCCGAGCCGGGCCCGGCAGCAGAGATCTGCTTCTCCCCGCACACTGCGGGCTCACGGCGCACGTGGAACCCAGCCCAGGGGACGAACGAGGTGAGCTGGGAGCAGCTGCACTGCCGGCCTGGGTTCTGCTCCCTTCCAGGGGCTGAGCCCGGAATCGGGGCTGGGATGACTCCAGGGCTTCCCAGGGGCGCAGGCCCCGCACCTCCGAGGGGAGGGCCAGGGGAGACAGAGGTGATAAAACCAGATAAAATCCACAAGAACTGCCCCGGAGGCAGCGGGTGGAGCTGCAGCAATCCATGGGAAAGGGGAATGGCCAGCAAATCTCCATATGGCAGCCGGCTTCTCCTGGCGGCCCCAAATCGAATTAGGATGGGGAGGTGGAATTACATTTCGTTGTTATTTTCAATATTTGAGATGTAGCTTAGATTGCAGGCCCGGTGCTGCTCCAGGGGGAGAAGTATCCATGAAATAGCAGCTTGGGATAATTTCTCCAGTTCGGAGGGACCAGGAGAAATGTCACGAGAAAAAACACGTTCCAGACAGGATTGATTCAATCTTCTATCGGAATGCTTTAAATCCAGGCTAGCAAATTGTATCAGTACCTCGTCTGGAGAGTGAGGAAGGAGTTGGATTCTTTGGAAGGGAAGGGAAAGGTTCACATGTCAAATCCAAGGGAAATCCCAAGTGCAGAAGCCCACCAGAGTCCCGCCCTCATTGGGCACTGAGCGGATTTATCATGGAATGGTTTAGGTTGGAAGGGACCTTAAACCCCATCCGTTCCAACACCTTCCGGCAGCCCATGCTGCTCCGAGCCCATCCAAGCCGGCTCTGAGCACTTCCAGGGATGGAGCATCCACCACTCGTGCACTGGCACCTCCCCGCTCCCAGGGTTTCTCCTCGGGAGCTGGAGCGGAGCCCGGTGCTGTGGTGGTCAGCGGGGAGCAGGCGCAACCCCACGGACAACCCCGTGCAAAGCTGGGATCCAGGCCTCGGTTAAGCGGGACCGAGGAACAGGAACCATGTGGTGCCTTTGGAAACTCGACTCCTTGTCTCGAGAAAGGATCTGCAGCTCTTTCACATGAACAGACATTTCCTGCCCTACTTAAAATGGGGGCAGATTTCCAAAAACGTTTGGGTATTAAAAGATGCGGGGTCCCTGGGAAGCGGGGAAGCGGTGACACCTGTGACAACGAGCAGCCTATTTCCGACCGCGTTCTCAGGTGCCTGCCGAGAAAAGGCGCTTCCCGAGGCGTGATCCTGACGTGTCGCCGAGCCGAGCCCCAGATCCTCACGGGTATTTTGGGACCTCTGAAGCCAAGAGCTTGGCCACGGCTGTTTGAATCCGCGTGGAGCCATGGAATGCTTCAGGCTGGAAGGGATTTTAAGGATCAGCTCATTCCACCCCATGACCAGGGTGCTCCAAGCCCCAATGTCCAGCCTGGCCTGGGACGCTGCCAGCGATCCAGGGGCAGCCACAGCTGCTCTGGGCACCCTGTGCCAGGGCCTCCCCACCCTCACAGCCAGGAATTCCTTCCCAATATCCCATCTAACCCTGCCTTTTCATTCCAGGGGGTCCCCACTGCCACCCCCTGGCCTCCCTTTGCCTCAGGACTCCTGACAAACTCTCAGCGCTCGCAGGTGTCATTTCTGTTCAGTTCTCCCCAGCAGCTGATGATGGAACTCCATGAACTTTCGATCCCACTCCAGTGTGGCAGGATAAATCGGCCTCCCGGTGGATGGCACCGCGCTGCCGTGGGAGCAGTCGCGCCACGCTGCCACTCCCGCAGCCCACAAAGGTTTGGTTTCCATCTGCCTTTGGCAATGCACTGAATAAACCCTCGCTCCAATGGGAGGTTTATGGAAAGCGGTCACTTCCCGACCCCACTCATCGCATTCCTTTCTGGAATTGGTGGGCCTGGGAGGCCGGGGAAGGGAGGCCTTTCAAACACCTGCGCTGCCCGTTTTTGGGGTAACAGCACAGTCACAGTGAGGGCGCCGAGCACAGCGGGTGTGTGTCCGCACCATCGGCAGGGCAGGTAAGGAACACAACGCTTTCCCTAACGGCCAGCCTGGGACAGCTCCCCGCGGCCCCCGTTCCAGGCTGCGATGGCACCTGCCAGCCCTGCTTCAGCCCGGCTCCCGAGCTCCAGCTGCAGCGCGAGCGCACAGGATGCCGTGTCACACATGAATGACTCGCGGGCAGGCCAAGTGACAGATGCATTTCCTCGACTCCAGGCCAGGCTCCAGCACAAACCACTCTTCATTTATCAATAATTGGGCCTTAATTTCATTTGGCAGTGCTGGAGCAGCATGCTCAGCTTCCTCTCCAATAGACTCCCGCTAATTAGGCTGGCTCTGGGCATCAATCTCTTGATTTGAGCCTCTAATAATCAACCCAGATCTTGCTTTTTCCACAGGACGCGGTGGCTTTATCCATAACTCATTATTAGCCATAATGGAACGGGAATGGGAACCGCTCTATTATTGATGGCTGGGAGAGGCAGGAGCAGGGATCACACTCTGCCTGTTCGCACGGAATCAACGTCTTGATTCCTTTGGCACCTCTCTGGAATAATAAATGTCATGTTCCATTACTCCTCGGGCACCAAAAAGGGGATTTTTGTTCACTTGGAGTCTGTTTACTGGGGAGATTTTGGGGAAGGGTTAATACAGGCACAGAGGCTTGGATGTGGGTTGGCCGGAGAGGCTGGGGCCTGCCCATCCCTGGAGGTGTCCCAGGCCAGGCTGGACAGGGCGTGGAGCAACCTGGGATAGGGGAAGGCGTCCCTGCCCATGGAACTGGAAGTGCTTTAGGGTCCCTCCCATCCCAAACCACCCCGTGATTCTGTGTGACGGTGGCCACAGCGTCTGGGCATTGGGACCATTATGGTTCCACCCCGGGCACTGCTGGGACTGAACAATTCCTCTCCACAGGAATTCGGGGCACCAGGCAGGACCAGGTTCCCTCATTTCCCAGGTAAATGACGGCAAAGTGTAAATCCCAGACGGAATCGATCCGATGTCATTTCCCCCTCTATCCCAGCACCCAAACACGACCTTCCCAAAGCCTTTTCCTGCCCGCAGGTGACAGACCGAGGGCTCTGTTCCCCTTCCCAGCTCTAGGGGAGTGTCAAGGCCCAGTGATTCTCTCCAGGGCTCGGCTCCCACCGGTGTTCTCGCTCCGAGTGTTTCCTGGCACAGCCCAGCTCGGCGATGGCTCCTCGGGGCTGACTGCTGTGCCCAGATGAGCTCTCGGAGCCTGCTGCACAATCCAATCCACGGCATAATTGAAGAGGACGAGGAACAAAATTCCTCCTTGTTTCACCCCAGTAACTCCCCCAAATTCAACGGAGAGCGCTCCATATGGTCCCGCACGAGTCGGGAAATGCGCGGATCATGCCAGAATAAATGAAATCTCCCAGGTCCTGGTGGCTGGTTATTATTAAAGATCTGTCCCAGCAATTCACTGGGATTGGAAGGGATTGCAGCCCCTGGAAAAATGATGGATGGTGCTGCCGTGCAGCTCGGAGAGGGATGGAAAAGTCTGGGCTCGCAGCGCTCGGCTGAACAGCACCGTGCCCACGTGCGCTCCCTGCGCTTCTGGAAAAGTCCAGCCTCCCCACTTCCAACCCACTGATTCCCAGGAAGGAAGCAGATGGATTTCCAGGGCCTCTTCCCAAATAAGCTGTGCAGGTCCTGGGAGACATCTCGTCCCAGAGGGTGAGAAATCTGGGAGCGCTGCTGAGCCTGGGGGCTGTTCCAGCACCGGGATCCAGGCTCTGTTGGATTTCTGGAATGTTGGATTTTCTGGAATTCTGTTCCATTACCTGACATTCCCGGCTGCCACCAAACAAACGCAGGATTTGGACACTTGTTAAGGGTTCAAGCAGCTCCTACAGCTTTTTTCAGCTGGGAATGTCAGGTGATGGAACAGAACTCCACGGGTGAAGCAGAGGTGCTGCTGAGGATGTGGGAAGGGTGCTCAGGCACTGGCAGGGGCTGCCCAGGGAGGTTTGGAGTCCCCATCCCAGGACGAGCCCAGGGAATGCCTGGAGGTGGCACTCGGTGCTCTGGGCTGGGGACAGGGTGGGGACCGGGCACAGGTTGGAGTCGGTGATCCCGGAGCTCTTTTCCAATCGGGATAATCCTGGGATTCTGATCGCAAACTCAGGGTTCGCCTCCCAAGCAAACCTTTGCTGATGGAAGTAACCCCAGAGAACAAAATCCTATTTTCTCCCTGATTCAGCCACGGAAGGAAGGCAGCCCGGGCCCACCTCAGCTCAGCAGATGGGTTCCAAATTCCATTCCCAATGATTTGAAGATGTCCAACTCCTTCTGGTGCCCCTTGCCCTGGGCTGCAGCCCTGCCACTTAAAAAAGATTTGTTCTGAGGGTTCCAGTGGCTCCGGGCCCTTAACATTTCTTTTGGCCTATAAACAAATTTAATCGTTTTATTGGAGCGAGGAAAATGGCTGCATCCATCTCGGAATGTGGAGTATTATCCCATTAAAGACAAGTAGCTGATTTATAAAATAAGGCTTTAAAAGTATTATTCTGGAGTATGAAGTTGCTAGCTTGGTTTTATTACAGGACGTTTTCCTTTCTCGTTTCCTCACGTCCAACCTCTCACCCTAAAACTGGGAAAGGCCGGAGCAGGGAGATGTGGGCTGCAGCGGGAGGGGGGATTGCTCTCCATGCTGCTCCCGGCTGGAACGACCATAGGATCCCAGGATTTCCTGAGGTGGAAGGGACCCACCCGGATGACGAGTCCAGCTCCTGGCCCTGCACAGGGCACCTCAAAATCCCACCCTGTGCCCGAGAGCGTTGTCCTTGAGCTCTGGCAGCCTTGGAGAGGTGACCCCTTCCTGGGAATGGGGCGCGTGAGGCCCCATCCTGCCCTGGCCGCACCCGGGATGTGCCAGAGAGCTCCAGTCCTGCTCGGACTGGGAAGCGGATCCTACGGACTTACAGAAAAGGTCCCTGCAGCAGCATCGGCGTTTCCCAGCCCTCTGTCAAACGGCAGAACACGCCCAGCACACTCGGCGAGCACAGGATCGCATCCCGCGGGGTCCATCCCAGAAGAGCTCAAAGCCCGGAGCAGCAGTGTGTCCCCGGAGAGCGGGGCGAGGTCGGAGCACATTCCAGAGCCCTCATTCCCTCGCCCCCGGGGCCGGGAAGGGACCCCTGGAGCTCTCGCGGCCCCTTCCCTCCGCTGCCCCCACGTATCGATCCCTTCCTCATTCCCAGACTTTTCTGGGCGGTTACCATGGCAATGCCTCGCCTCAATAGGGTCCTTGTGAACTTGTTTACCATCCCAATTATAACATCTCCCAATCCAGGCTCCTTCTGACAGCTCCGCGTCTCCCATCTGTGCCTGATCCCATCCGCACCTCCACAACAATGCCCCGCCAGCTCCCGCGCTCCCCACGCCCGGCCCGCCACTTGCCCACGGCCACAATTCCCACCCGCAGGAAGCGCGGGGCTCCGTGCTCGCCGTCCAGCCGGGGGCGTGCCGAGGGGGCGCCCGCCACGCTGGAGGCTCCCGAGTTCCCCTAAGGAGAGGGAACTGGCAAGAGGAGCTTTCTCACTGAGCTTGGCCGTGCGGGATACGACAGGACGGAGGGAGCTGCCTTACCTTGGCGGGCATGGCTGTGGAGTAGGGGTGGGAGATGCCTCAGGCAGATGGGGAGCTGTGGGATGCAGGATCCCTGGAGCACCCAGTGCCTGAGGGTGCAGGGCCCCTGGACCCCCGGGGGCTGTGGGATGCAGGATCCCTGGAGCATCCAGTGCCTGAGGGTGCAGGGCCCCTGGACCCCCGGGGGCTGTGGGATGCAGGATCCCTGGAGCACCCAGTGCCTGAGGGTGCAGGGCCCCTGGACCCCCGGGAGCTGTGGGATGCAGGATCCCTGGAGCACTCCATGCCTGAGGGCGCTTTGGATGGAGCCTTTTCCCTTCCGGTCCATCCAGGCTGGGCAGGACCTGAGCGTGGACACTGAGGGGCCAAGGAAAGGGTCAAGGAATACGTGGTGTGTTCTCCACTGGACAACACCAGAGCACCAAAATTCCATAAGGAAAACCTGTTATTTGAACAGAAAGCGCAGGAAAAGGTACAGGAAACCAGAGGCTTTCACACACCTGCCAATGGAGAGACTGGAATGGATCCCTTAACCCCGCAGGCAGGAAGGCACTGACATCCATGGGGGAAGCTGCAGCCAAAGAATTTCAGGCTGGAGATAAGCAGGCTTGGGGACAAATTTCCAGCTGGGAGGAGAGTGCAGCCACTGGAAGCTCCAAGTCTCCAAATGAAGACCTTCTGGAAGTTTCCTCTGGCAGGACTGGGCTGGGTGCAGCTATTCCAGGGTGGAGATGAAGTGAGAGCTGATAAAGGTCCCTTGTCCCTGGCTCTGGAAAAGAAAAGTGCACTTAAAGAAAAGGAAATCTGTGCTGGGGTGGCGGCTGCCAAGGCGTGACTCAACCCCAACATGCGCAGATTCCTCGCCGCTCGGGAGTTTTCCAAGTAACTCCGAGTTCTCAATGGCTCCATTATGAGCCTCTGAAGGAGCATTGTCAGGATGGGGCTGGGATGGAGCCCCGCTCCCTGCGCTTCCATCCCCTCCCGAGCCCCGGCCGTCCCGGGAACGCCGCTTCCACTGGGTTTTCCCCAGGAACACAAAGCAAATCTGGCTGGCAGCGTGGGGCTGGGCTCAGAACAATCCAAAGGGCTTTGGCAGATAAGCGGGAAAGGGAATGGTGCAGATGGCCAGGAGAAGTTCCTGAGACACCAGGGAAAAACAATATTGCTCTGGGAAAGGGCAAAACAAACAGAACACAACAGGAATTCGCAGTCCCTCGGTGAAAACATTGGAACCTTCCCCGAGGATCATGTGAACTGCCTGAACACAGTGCCTGTTCTTCGGCTGAGGGTTGGACACGAGCATCCCAGAAACCCGGAGTCGTTTCAGTTGGAAAAGAGCTCCAAGGCCCTCTTGTCCAAGCTGTGCCCTGTCCCCACCCTGTCCCCAGCCCACAGCACTGAGTGCCACATCCTGGCCTTCCTTGGACACCTCCAGGGATGGGGACTCCAAACCTCCCTGGGCAGCCCCTGCCAGTGCCTGAGCACCCTTTCCATGGAGAAACCTTTTCCATCCTTAATGATTCCCTTCCCAAGGAAGGGGGGATATTTCCCTCCCCACTGCCCCATCCTGGAACGCAGCACGGATTTATTCTCAGTACAAACAGCACAGGAGATCACACACTTGAACAGGCTTCCAAAGCGCCGTTTCACTTTTTTCTCATCTCATTTTCATCCCATTCCTCTTTCTCTGATTCCAATTTCCAATCCTGGAACAGCAATCGAGAGACTTTTGCTTACGAGCAGCAGCAAAAGGCACCGGGAACTCACTGAGCGTGGAAAGAGCCCAGCAGCAGCTTTGGAGTCCCGGATCTCCATCTTCCTGCCCGTGGTCATCCCGCCCCTCCCCGCCTGGAATGGGAGCTTCATCCCCATCCACGTCTGCCCCTCCATGCGCCGTGGGGAGCTTCCCTCTCCGCCCATTTGTGACACTCCCGAAATGATGGCTCGGGGTTGCTGTGTGCTTTCAACTCCATTTTGTGGGGTTGTTTGCCATTAAATCCCAACTCCATTCCAGCACTGCCCGTGGCAGGCAGTTTTAGGGAAGTGCCGCCGTGGCTGCCAGGATATTTGGGCTGGACTTTGTTTTTTAATCCCACTAAGCCAGGAACATCTTTCACTCCGTTTGGAGCGATGGAGCTGGAAAAAGAAGAGCACAGAAGGCCTGTTTGAAAAATGGATGTGGCTGTGCCACCGGGATGGGCTCGGATTCTCCCGCTCGTGTCCGCAGTGCCGTGGACGTGGGCACAGGGAAAGGGCACGGAGGAGCCTCTCATCCTCATCCCTTTGGTCACCCGGATCCTGCCTGGAGCTCACGCCCCCAGAAATCCCTGTGGAACGTGAATTAGGTTCAGAAGGTCTGGATTCGCTGCCCTCCGGAGGGTTTGTCGTAGCACATCCCATCTGATTCCTGCCTCAGCGGGAAAGGGGACGGGAACCAAGCCCAGCTCCCGGTCTGCAGCTCGGCCGGGGTCTGCGGATACCCGAATGGTGTCTCTGTCCAGCGGAACATCTCCTTCCAGGGGAGCATCGCCCCCGGCCCCTCTTCTTCCTTCCCCCTTAATCCACGCTAGTTTTCAAACACCTATCCCGCTCCCAGACTCCTCAGGAGAAGGTGATTTGCTGAAACAGGGCCTTACTATTCCACTTCCTGTGTCGCTCCCCTCCTCTGGATGGTTTATTACCATGGAAGGAATGAGCTTGGAGCCTGCCGGAATTTTAGAGAGCAAGGGGGAAATTGTCTGCGCTTATGGAATTTTTGATCCGCCTTAGTTCTAATGGGAGCAGCATCACAATTTAACCGGGAGACGTGGGAGCTCCAGCTCCAGCGGCTGCTGTAATTAAGTGGGAAGGGAGGCGCCGGGAATGACAGGCTTCCATTTGCAGTACAAACACTCTTCCCAAAATTACGGGTGCTCGGCAACAAATGCGACACCTGTGTGAAGGCAGGGAGGAGCAGCTCTCATCTCCATCTGAAAGGAGCGTGGAAGCACCAGCCAGGCTGAACAGCGGGATGTGGAGCGGAGGAGGCTGTGGGAAGAGTGACTCCACGGGACCCGAGTGGCTCTGGATACTGGCGAGTCGGTCCTGCCACTGGTCCTGCCTGGAGGCTGGAGGGGCTGCAGCTCTGCCCTCCACCCGCTTCCCACTCTGCGAACCCTTTTGTTTCCCTGAGTTGTTCCCCAGCTCCCGACTCCTCCTGCCCCTCTTCCTCCTGCTCCCGCAGGCATGGAGGGCGCCAGCGGGGTTGGAGCTGGGAGAGGCCGCTCGGTGGGGGCTCGGGAGCTGCTTCGCTCTAGGGAAAAGCAACAATTGTCTCCATTGAGCAGCTGGAAACGAATCCCGGAGCGGTGGATGGATGCACGTAGCTCCCGGGACATCTGTGGCATCTCTGCCCCATCCTCCAGGCTTCCTCCTCTCCTGCGGGTCCTTTTCCAGCTCCTTTCCCCCCTGAACCCAGCCCGGCTCTCCGGGGCTCTGCAGCAGCTCTGGCTTGAATGGCAACTATTCCATGACTGGAAACTAGGGGGAAGAATTACACCGGGATGGGAACTGCCGGGAAAAGGCGGCTGGCGCAGGCAGGGAGGCTTCTTCCCTGCCCTGTCTTGTGCTTCTGCAAGTCACAACTCCGTCAGGCTGCGAATTCCCAAGCCCTGCAGCTCCCCCTCTTTCCCAGGTCTCTGCGCAGCGCCAGCTGCTCGGCGGGAGGCCAGGGAAGTGTCGGGGGGATTTATCCTCGCTCCAGCCTGCAGGCGGCTCGGGGAGCCGGAAGTGGGAATAACAGGGATTCAGCTTGTCCGGGTGATTCCTGCAGCAGGAGGGGAGCGATGGGGGCAGTGACCGCGAACCTGGAATGGCTCCGGTCAAACTGAAGGGAACCAAAGCCCCTGTGCAGCTCTCCTGGAGCCCCTTCAAGCACTGGGAAGGGCTCTGTCTCCCTGGATCCTTCTCCTCTCCAGGCGGGACGCGCCCTGGGAGCGGCAGGAATCCCTGAGCGGGGCCGGCGCGGGGACGCGGTGGGGACAAGGACACGGCACAGGGGTGCCCGTTCCCAGTTAGCACAAGCCCTGTGAGAGCAGGGACAGGAAACTCCTTCGCGTGGAGCAGAATGAAATCCAGGCGTCTCTGGAAGCTCCGCATGGAGCGGTTGGAAGCGCAGTCCACAGCTGCACGGAAGCGAAATCCTCTGGAAAACCAGGAGATTTGGAGCTGCTTGTAAGGCTTCCTCCTCCTCCTCCTCCTCCTCGTCCCCGTGTGATGCAGAGCTCCTTCCCTTGGTAGACACTTCTCCCGAGCATTCCAAGCAGAAGGGAGCGATGGCGACTTGGCAAGAGCTGAAAATCCGCCTTTGGAGCATGAATCAGCCCCACAGTTTCTGTGGAAAGGAACACTTTGGGAGGATTTATGGCATAGCACGCTCCCGTCGGATCTGCTGTCACAGAGCCTGCTGAAGGCTCCGGATAAAAGGGCTGCAGTTTACAGCCCTGGAAAATTGGAATGAATTCCCTGCTGGGAGCACACGGCAAGGACCCACAGGAGTCCTGCCCGAGATGTTCCCTCGGACCAGGAGGGCTGGAAGAGCAGCTCCAGGGGGACGAGGATGGAGCTGGCTGCGCAGAACCATCCCGCTGGCAGCTCCGGCACGATCCGTGGCTGTCCCTGACAGGGAGCTGTTACCCCTGACCCAGGGAGCGTCAAGAGGGAAAAAATTCGGGAATAGCTCTGGAGAGGAGAGTTTTATGTGGGCTTTATTTGCGGGAAAGACTTCCTGCTTTCCCATCCAGGTCCTCTGACCTGTGATGAGAATCTTTTCCCAGTTATTTGTTTTTCCTCGCTTAAAGTTAGTATTTCACGATGTCCACGGACTTCTGCTATCCAGAATTCCGGCATAAACCCAGCTCAGCCAGGAAAAGGCTGGATTCAGGGATATTCCCATCCAACCCAGCCTCCACAATGAACCTCCCGATGGCCACGTGATGAAATCCCATTGCTAAGCATCCCAAAATACTGTTCCGTCCAACATCCCAAAGAGTTGCACTTAAAACTGCCACGAAATCTGTCCCACACCTGGGAAACACGTGGAGAAAATGTGACTGTTGGGAAAGGCTGGTGGGCTCCTGAGTTTCTTCCAGGAGGTTCAAGCTCAACGGGAAAACTTCCCAAGTTTGAAATGAGTAGGTGGATACATTAATTAGGAAGTTTGTACAAAAATAATTTGGGGAAAAAAATTAGGAAGTTTGGGGAAAAAAATGAAGCTATTAGGAAAGCAAACGAAGAGGTCTAGACAGAACAAATTAGGAAGCGTGTAAAAAGGAAGATTGGAAGAAAAGAAGTTTGCACAAAAAGAAGTTCGCACAAAAAATTAAGAAGTTTGCCACAAAATTAAGAAGTTTGCGGCAAAAGCTTCTAAAGCGCGAGCCCAGAATCGTTCGCGGGGAGGAGCTGCACAAAAGCAGCTCCCTGAACATGTTTTGCCTTTCCCAAAGCTGTTCCCTAAATGTCACTTTTATCGCCTCCTCTCCCAGCCTTTATGACCATATGTGTTTTTATGATATTCACAACATGCTTGTGCCACACAAGATGCAAATGCAATTTCCTGCTGGAATGGCTCAGTACGCACAGCAACAAACGAGGGACACAAAGGGACGAGAAGCGGCTCCGGGGCCGCCTGCCAGGGAATCACCTGGAGGAGGAAGCGCAGCTCAGCTCCTGCTCCTGCCCCCCTGGGGGTGCGGCCAAGCACCTTCCTTAGGGGAACCTTTGGCGTGCAATCCCGGAATCCCGGATCAGTGAGCTCGGGAACACCTCCGGCATCGCGGACTCCAGCCTGTGACCGATCCGCACCTTCTCCAGGCGTTCCTCGGACACCTCCGAACCTCCCGGGACAGCCCATGCCGAGAACCCTTTCCCTGGAGAAACTCCTCCTGCCGTCCAACCTGACCCTCCCCTGGCACACCCTGAGGCCGCTCGTGTCCTGTCAAAATTCCAGCTCCTTGTATGAGGGGGATCTGGATCGCCCACTGCTTGTCCTGTTACAGTTCCAGAGAGCTGGAGAGGGACTTTGGACCGAGCATGAAGTGGCAGATTCCATCCCGGGATGGATAATCCGGGATATCTGCTCAGGAGATAGCAAGCATCAGAGAGCGAATTTTGAAAACCGGAGCAGAGCATCCAAAAATAGGAAGAGGCAGGGAAATCCCGTTTCCTGAGGAATTTTAAACACATTGGAACAGGTTTTTCCAGCTGGGAGCGAGTGTCACAGTGCCTCCCAAAGTGCAAAGCAGGAGTTTGGGTTAGTCCTGGCGGCACATCCAGGGAAAAACGGGAAAAAGGAGTCGTCGTCCTTAAAATATTCATCCCTCGGCTCCCAGCCTGACACGTGTAGTGGTTCGGAGGGAAATTCCTCCGGGCTTCAGCCGCCTGCCTTTGGCCCGGGTCGGAATTGCTCACGGAATAATAAATGCCCATGAATTATTTACAGGTTTCTCGTGTACTACGCTGGAAGACAACTCCCACCTTGCCGTGGTTTTTACCTTGGCTGCCGCCCTTGGCTCCCGCCGCCTTGCGGGGTTCCGGAGCGGATCCCGGCGGAGCGCGGCCGTGAGGCCGGGACGAGTGTTCCCGCCGTGCCGGAGGAGCGCGGCCACCGCGGCTCCCGACCCGCTCCTGCAAAGGGGAACGCGGCACAATAAATCCCATCGCTTCCTGCGAGGGCAGCCCATGGAGTCAGTCACGGAAAGCGGGGCTCAAACCCATCCTTCTTCCCAGTTATAAATCAGCTCCTCAGTTATTCCAGTGGCCAAGGGGGACAGGGTGGGGGTTCCATAGGGGCCACGGAGCTGCTGCCAGGGCTGGAGCCCCTCTGCTCTGCAGCCAGCCTGGGAGAGCTGCGGGTGCTCACCTGCACAAGAGAAGGCTCCAGGGAGAGCTCAGAGCCCCTGGCAGGGCCTAAAGGGGCTCCAGGAGAGCTGCAGAGGGACTGGGGACAAGGCCTGGAGGGACAGGACACAGGGAATGGCTTCCCACTGCCAGAGGGCAGGGCTGGATGGGATATTGGGAAGGAATTCCTGTCTGTGAGGGTGGGAGGCCTTGGCACAGGGTGCCCAGAGCAGCTGTGGCTGCCCCTGGATCCCTGGCAGTGTCCCAGGCCAGGCTGGGTGGGGCTGGTGCTGGGATTTGGGACGATCCCAGCGTGGATCCAGCCTGCGTCAGCAGGATCATGAGTCTGGGACCATGTGGCACCAGGGAAAGCCCTCCTGGACTCCAGCCCCAGCCACTGGGAAATGTTATGAATTTATGGATTTCTACCTGAAAGTGGGAATTTAATTGAAAAATTTAAAAATTCTGACTCAAACACAGGAAATTAATTAAGTTTGACTCAAATAATCCTGAATCCCACAGGGATGAGGCCAGACAATTAATCAGGAGCGGGGGAGCTGTTTCAGCGGGGTTGTGAGGGAATGCAGCTCCTTTGGGAGGAATTGGGGATCCGCTCCTTCCCCTGGGCAGCGCTGGAGGGGAATCCCCCCCTGGACTTCTCCATAATCCGCAGCGGGATTTTTCCCCGATGTGCAATATCCTTGTCCTAATTTAGGAGCTTTTGTGCCTCCTCCTAAGGAGCCGGAGAACAAGAGGATTAACGGAAGAACTCCCGGAAAATCCGAGCCCGTGGTATTGCTCGGTGCCGGCCGAACAATTCCGATCTAATTGATCACGGCATTAATTCCCGCTGATCTCTGTGTGCTCGGGGAGCCTGCTGGGAGATTCCTAATCAAATTACAACTAATTCCAAGCAATCTGACACCGCCGCGGCTTTTGTCTCTATTTTCGGGAGTCAGGGGATATGAAACGCATTTTCCGTCTTGATCCGAGCGCACGCACTGGAAAAAGGCCTCTAAAATCATCACTCGCACGCCGTGCTGATTGGGGGCACGGGACTCGTGCGGCTCAGGGAAATTAAACTGGAAATGGGAACAAGCTGCCGAGTCACAGAGCCCCGGAATCATCAAATCTTGCGGCGGGCTGGGCTGGGAGAGGTTTGCAGCCCATCCCCGGTGGGCAGGAACATCTGCCCCAAGCTGCTCCCAGCCCTGGCTTCGAGCACTTCCAGGGATGAGGCAGCAGAGCCTTGATAATGGATATATTTGGGAATTCCGGGGCTGTTCATCCTTTCCAACTGAGGGAACACTGGAGTTAAAAATAGGGATGGAAGTGGGAGCGAAAGGCAGCGTTTTTACCTCCCAGCTCGGATGGAGCCCATCCAAAAACCCCCAGCAAGACCAAAGGAGCAGGGATGCATCGCTCATCTGGGCCACATCAACGGGATTTATGGATTTCATCCCGCCCAGGCGCTGGTCCCGCTCCCGGGGAGAGGTGCTGGGTGCCGGCATTCCCGGGGTTCCTCGTCCAGGCGCTCCCCTTTGACCCCAACCTGTGAAAACCTCGGCAGGTTTCAGGTTCCGTGCGTTTGGAAAACTCCAATAAAAGGTGCTTTATTGATTCTAATTAAATCTTTTTTTCCGAGGTGGAGCAGATCCCAGTTAACTTTAATTTAGGGCTGACATTTACCCGCTGCCAGAGGAGAGGGAATTCCGAGTGGACAATTCATTGCAATTTGAGGGAAAAACATCCTCGAAATGCCAGAAAAGTGCATATTTAACATTTGCAGTAATTAAGTGATTTTAATTTAATAATAAATCCCCCTTGTCTCTATTTCCCCTCATCCCTCACTCCTGGCCTGGCACAGGGATTGAACTGCACTAATCCCTCCTTTTTCCAGTGTAAATAAGCTTTAATTCCTTTCTCCAGCCATGCAGCACCTTCGTAATTTCACTTGCTGTCAAGAAATCCTTCATTTGGCGTTGTTTTTTTTCCTGCAACAACTTTTTCCCTCTATCCCACAGAACAAGTCCAGACTGTCCCGCATCTGGTCCGGGTGGGAATTCCTCTACAGCACCATCTGGAATGGTTTTTATGGAAACACAAAGAAAATTCTGCCATAAGCCCCCTGGCCGCCCTCACACATCCTCAAACTCTTTTCCAAAGTCACTTTTGCTGGGTTTTTTTCCTTGGAGGCACCTGGGTTTGTGGGATGCAACATGCAAGGGAAGGGATCCTGCTTTAAATTTTGGGATTAAAGATGGGGATCCAGGGCAGGAGGAGCTCGGGTCCAGGTGCAGCGAGTCTGGAGGAGGCCACGGAGCTGCTCCCAGGGCTGGAGCCCCTCTGCTCTGCAGCCAGCCTGGGAGGGCCTGGGGTGTTCAGCTGGGGAGGTGAAGGCTCCAGGGAGAGCTCAGAGCCCCTGGCAGGGCCTAAAGGGGCTCCAGGAGAGCTGCAGAGGGACTGGGGACAAGGCCTGCAGGGACAGGACACAGGGAATGGCTTCCCAGTGCCAGAGGGCAGGGCTGGATGGGATCTTGGGAAGGAATTCCTGTCTGTGAGGGTGGGCAGGCCCTGGCACAGGGTGCCCAGAGCAGCTGTGGCTGCCCCTGGATCCCTGGCAGTGTCCAAGGCCAGGCTGGACATTGGGGCTCGGAGCAGCCTGGGACAGCGGAAGGGGTCCCCGAGGTGAGATGATCTGAGAGTGGATGAGATGATCCCCAAGATCCTTCCAAGCTAAAGTTTCTCTGAGGGGGGGCTGGACCCTCCCCCCTCCATCCAGCCCTTCCCTTGTCCTTCCAGACGTCTCCTGAGGCTGAGCCCTCTGGAACGAGCCCTTCAGCCGGCTCTCTCCGCTCTCCCGCCCCATCCATCTGGGGTGTCCGGCCGGGAGCTGCCGCCGCCCCTCTGCTCACGGTGCCCGTTCGGCTCCATATGTTTTCCCTGGCAGGGTCCCGGTGTCACCCCCCTTTCGGAGCAGAGCTGGCTTAATGATAGCCATTAGTTAGGAACCGTTAATGAAGTTTCCATCCTAATGAAGCTGCTCCGCACCTTGCGACACGCGGCGTTCCCGAATCCCCGGGAGCAGACGGAGCTGCGGCGGGAATGGCGCTGGGATTCAGGCAGGTGGCTCCCGCTAATGGAGGGGAAGCATGGAGAGGCACCCAGGCTGCCCGGCCGGGCTCCCTCCAATCCAGCTGCACTGGGAACCTGCGGATTTGGGCACCGGCACGGGCAGCAGAGGAACGGATGCCACGAAACGCTGAGGTCTCATCCTGGAAAACCTCAGCCCTTCCCCGGTCAGATTTGTCCCTCAGGAATAAGGCTGGAAATGGGAAAAAGAAGAAATCCCTTTCAAGAGCGGGAATGGCAAAGCCAGGCCCGGAGCGAACAATCCCCGTCCTGGTTCTGCCAGGCAAAAATTCCCGGCTTTCATGCTTCCAGGTTTGCCCAGGTCCCCGGAATCTGGGCTTGTATTTTCCCCTGTGATACTAAATTCTGCCCTTTGTGTGAATACAACTACGAAAAAAAATACATGATTCCCACTTTAAAACATTATATCCAGGTTTTCTTTTGGAATCACGTCCTATCCCACGGGGTTTATTCATCTACAGCCTCCGGCTGTGTATTTCCAGGCAAGACAAGAAAATATCATTTACAAACAGAAGTATTTGTGGAACGACATTCCTGGGTCTTCAATTATGGCAAAGTTTGTTGACAGAAGGAGGTGAAAACACAAAATATTTGGGATGAAACATGCCTGGCTTTAAGTGGAAACCTGCTTCCCACATTCCCTGTCCTCCCTAATAGTTTTTGATAGCATAAACCCACAACCAGTAACCCCAGTAAGGGCTGTGGTTGGAACTGGGGAGTGCCCAGCTGTCCCAGCAGCACCTGAACTCTCCCCCCCCATCCATCCCCCGGGATCTTCCTGAGGAGTTTTCCTCCCTGGAGCAAGTTTCCAGGTTTGATTTAGCTCTGCTGGACTAAGCACATCATTAATTGGGTCTCTTTTATTTACAGTTCCGTTGCCTGGAAGATCTGCTGGGGTTGGTAATTGAATTTTGGGAATCCAGTAATTAAAAAAGTCCAAGGAGCAATAAACGGGAGCGTCCGTAAATAACGGCGTCGGAGAAGGGACATCCATCACCCGGATTAAATGATTTCAGATCATATTTGAACTCCTTAATTTTAATTTATGGCTTCCTGAGGATTTACGGCCGCTGCTGACTCGGTTTTCCTCCGCCTGCCCTGGAGAAACAGCTTTCCAAGAATCCTTGGATATTTTGGGTTGTAATCTCAGTGTCCTGGGTTGTTCGGTGGCTGCGTTCCCACCCTGGGGGCAGCTCCAGGGAATCCATGGCAGGGAATGGGGTTTTTCCAGGATTAAGGACTGTCACCCCCAGGGTGGCAGCGATGCCCTGTGATCCCGCCCTGTGTCCAGCAGGCTGATATTCCAGCAGCTCCGCACTGGCCAAGGGGGGAACAGGGATCATCCCCGTCCAAGGGTGGGATTACTTCCCTGCCTTCCTGCACAGGCCTCTCAAATTCCTGCCTTAACTTGAACACTGGAACAAGCTGGATCCCGGGTAATCCTCAGCATCTGGATTCCCAAAGCCAAGGGATGAAGCTGTTGGAGGCAGGAGTAACTCCAGAGACACAGGAGATCTCCCTGTGCTCGGGTGCTCAGCTCTGATCCTGGAGTGGGAATTCTGGGAGCCTCTCCCAGGACACGTGGCATGGAGCGGGTGCCAGGGGGCCCTTACCTTTCCTTGGGATGCAGTGTCAGGGATTTCATGTGGGAATCTGCCCTTGTAGGGAGGAGAAGGAACAGCTTTATTCAGGAGGGTGGGTTTAAAAATTATGATTTCCAACCAGGCCAGCAATAGGGAAAAATCAGGAATTCTGCTGGGACAGCGGGGCGGGACCACATCCCCTGGGGCTGGAGCACTACACGATGGAGTTTCTTAATATTGAT
Source organism: Rhagologus leucostigma (assembly GCA_013397725.1). Lineage (NCBI taxonomy): Eukaryota > Metazoa > Chordata > Aves > Passeriformes > Rhagologus > Rhagologus leucostigma. Next base: position 123,321 of record VZTD01006196.1, on the reverse strand, counting down.
CCAATATTTTACATGGCATTTCCCATTTTAGCCCACTTTTACAGCCATCATTTTATTCAAAATCCCTGCAGGAAGGAAATTCCTGGGCTGCCGAAGCTGCTCCTGTTGGAAGTTGATTTACCTGGTTTTCCCCAGCGAGCTGAGCTTCCCTCCCTGTCCCCTTCGGAACGCGCCGTCTTTCTGGAATCCACTGGATAAGCACTTGCTGTGGAGAGCAGGGATCCGTTCGGGAGCTTTGCTCTCCCAGAATGCCACGTTTTCCTGGCAGCGGATCAAGAGATGACAAATTTCCTGCAAGAAGACAGAGGCTTTATTGTTGCTGTTTGAGGAGATCGGCACGTCCGGAGTGGGGCTGGGTTGGGAAGCGGGCTGGGATTTGGGATAAGTGATTCCAACCTGCGCATTAATGATGGATTGATAATCCTGCCTGGCTGTTTTTGGGAATAAAAGCTGTCGGGATGGAGAACTGCTGCCGGCCACTCGCTGCCGTGTGACAGCGCTGCTCTTCCCGAGCCCTTGGCAAATGTCATTTGGGAAGTGCCGCTGCCAGAGGCACATTTTCCCTGGCACCGGGAGGGAGTGGCAGAGCCCAAAGCATGTCCTGGAAAAATGGGGGAAAAAACCCAACTTGGAATGCTGCATCCACAAATCCTCCCACCAGCAGAGAAGGGAGCAGGGACAGGGTTTGAAAATGCTACTGGGAATATGGGAGCATCTCCCCAGCCCCTCATCCCGCTGGGTCCAGGTTATAGGGGATGGTGGGAGTGTGGGAAGCTGTGTGAGGATGGATATCCAGCAGGATTCCTGTGGAGGGGGGTGTTTGATGGCATGCTGAGCAGGGATAATCCGAATAAAAAGCCAACATTTCCCAGACCTTCCACTATTTGTCTCCCCATAAAAAGAAATCCTAAACCACAGGAGTCGTTTGAATCCATGTTCTTCCAGGATGGAAACACTTGCATCCCACATCCAGCCTCCTCCTCCCGAGCTCCCAACAGCCTGTGCTGTGTCGTGCCAGACAGGAACAGGCGCCAAGCTCTTCCCAAAAAAATTGCACTGAAGGAACACCTTGCTCATTCCGAGAGATGGGGCACATGTCAGAGGAGACGAAGGAAAGGAATTGGCCTCGGAATTCTGCCGGGGGAAGAGCTGTTGATTTGGGAAGGTGGGAAGGGCTGGAGGATGGAGGGATAGGACAAGGGGAATGGCTTTAAACTGCCAGAGGGCAGCGTCACATCGGATATCGGGAAGGAATTCTCGGCTTCTTCAGCTTCAGGCCCTTCCCCCTCATCCTAGCCCTGGCTCCAAAGGTGGGGTCGGAGGGACTGAGGCTCTCCCAGTGTCCTCATTTTCCCGCTTCCCACTGCCACTGCGCCCCCAGCCCAGGAGCTGCTCCCTTTTCCCTCTCCCAGGGCTCTGCGCTGTTGGAAGGGGCTGAGCCGGAGGCTGCCAGCTCCGGGTACAGCCTGCGATCCTTCTGCGGGAGCCCGGCGGGTTCGGTGCTCAGCTGCTCCGAGCGGATGCTCCGGAGCTCGGCTTTGGGATCCGCTGCCAGTTCCATATGAATATTAACCATCTGCGGGGTGGGAGCTGCAGCTCTCGACTCCCTCGTGCTCCAGCTCCCAATTCCTTCTCTTCCTTGCTTTTTTAGTGTTTGGGTGGAGCAAACCGGTGCACAGCCGTGTTTTCCAGTGGGGATTAATTTGGATAGACAATTATTATAGCTATTTTGATGGATCATTATTAGAGTTATCCCATCCCTGGCAGTGTCCAAGGCCAGGCTGGACGGGGCTTGGAGCACCCTGGGATAGTGGAAGGGGTCCCTGCCCCCGGCACCTCCCACGGTGGAATGGGATGAGCTGTAAGGTCCTTTCCAGCTTAAACTATTCCAGGATTCTGGGCATGGCATCCCCACGGAGTGAGGGCATTGCCATGCACCTAAATGTGGGAACGGGAAACATCCTGGTTGTTCATGGAAGGCAGAACCTTCTCTGGTGCTCAGAGGGAATGTTTCCCTCTGGAGTTCTGTTCACTTCACGGGGATGCCATGCCCAGAATCCTGGAATCAGGTGCAGGAAGCCCAGAGCGAGTTTGTCAGTCCCGTCCTGCTCCAATCAGCCCTTGTCCTCCCAGGATTCTCCCAACAGCTCGGCCGCCCGTCCTGTGCCACTGTCCCTCGGGGCTCCACGGCGTTCCCCGATTCCCGGGAACTTTGCAGCTTCCTCATTACCAAAGGCTGTATTTAAGATTCCCGTGTCTCCGGCTTAATAACCCCCAAATGAGTCCCGCCGGAATTAGCCGTAATTAAGGACATTGTGAAATATGGCGGGGGCAAAGGGAATTACACTGTATTACTTTATTAATAATATTCCTTAACTACACTGGAAATTGCTATTAGGGCAGAACATTCCTGCCTGGATATGGAAATAGTCTTTTGCTATGCTAATCTAGCACAATTTTCTTTTCAATGTAAACAAATTATCCTCTATTAATATGCTGTTCTCCTTGCATAGTTAATTATTGTAACAGTAAGGAATAAAATGCTCCGGCTTTCGCTGTTTCGGATGGAAAAAGGGCTCCATAAATACTTTAATAGGGAGCTAATTATGCACAGAATTCCAATGCCGAAAATGTGTTTGTAATTGCATTAAAATGGTCTTCTGTTCAAATATTGGGAAGCCGGCTAATTGGAGGCGAGCTGGAATTTCAATATTGTGAATCAATGATTTCCATACACTCTCTATTTGGTTGTGTTTCCCTTCATATTTGGCTTTGGGAATGAAGGGAATATTTAATGGTGCTTGATACGAGCAGCTCCAGGTTTCATACCAACGAGGGAGTCACGGAAAGCAGGAATTTCAGAGGTCTGGGCCAGCGTGTTGGCCTGGATTTGGGTGGGGGCTCCCATGGGAGCACCTTAAGGAGAGAACTCGCTCCCCACGTCTCCCTCACAGGAGCCAGGTGGGATCGGCCTCGAGCCCCAAGGAAACAGAGGGAAAGGCCTCAGGTTGTGCCAAGGGAGGTTTAGGCTGGATTTGAGGGAGAATTCTGCCGTAGAAAGTGTTGTCCAGCCCTGAATGGTGGAGTTCCCAGCCCTGGAAGTGTTCAAAACCCACAGGGATGTGGCACTCGAGGACACGGGTTAGTGGTGACTTGAGGATCTTAAAGCTCTTTTCCAACCTTAACAATTCCACGATTCTATCCCTGGGGGAGAGACTCTCCCAGGGGACGACGCTGTGGGGCCACCAAACGACGTGGTGTGGCTAGCAACTGCTGGCACGAAGAGCCCCGTGGAGAGGTGCCAGCTGCCACCCCGTGGGAAACCGGGATGTGCCACAGCCACCAGGCAGCTGGAGAAGGCCGGGGTGGGAACGCGGACAATGGGATCACGGAACACCGAGGCGTCGGCACCGCATCCGAGGACGGGCTTGGAGTGGGAACAGGCAAACAGCTTGTGGCACAAAGCAAAGGAGAGAATTCCAAATGGCTAATCTCCAGCCACCCACACAAGTTTTGTCTCTCTTTAGCACCTTTCCCTGTTGCTAAGTCTCGCATCCAAAAAACCGGAGAGGAGACACTCCAAAGACACTCCAAATTATGCAGCAATATTGTGTCGAGCAGCTGAAAACAGGCTGGGAGCGGAGCTCGGCAGCGCGGCGCGGTCCCGGTTATCTTTAGGGGAACGCTGATTATCTTTGGGGAATGCTGATTACGTTTAGCTCGCTGACCCGGGCAGCACCGAGTCCCCGAGGATGCGCCGGGACGGGCTGGAAGGGGCTGGGACGTGGGTGGCTCTGTCCTGCTCAGCCCAGCTAAGCGGGGCCTTGGAAGTCCCGCTCGTCCCTGCCATTTGTTCCACACCCCCCGAGGCACGGGGAACGCTGCTGTGCCGGCGCAGCTCCCTTTGGGATCGCTGGGTAGGAGAGCTGCCCTGGAAAGGCAGTTTTATCCCTGAAATCCTGCACTTGCCCCACAGATGAAACAGGAACACCTACGGCTGGTTTGTGTTCTGCCCCATGAGTGACCTGAGTCAGGTTCTATTCATTTTTAAGGGAGAAAACCCCTTAAAATGCACCTGAAGGCGCGTGGCACGGGCAGAGGAGAGCCTTCCAAGTGACAATTCCCGACAAATTAGCTCAGGCCAGGAGTTAGCACTTCGATTTTCATAACAAATACTCCAGCAAACCCAATTCCTTAAGCTTGCTCGTAGGAAGCCAAAGAAATCATCTGCTTCAGGGGAAAAAAAAAGAACAAATGGGAAAAAAAAGCCGGAAAAAAAGACATGTCAGATCCCAGCTATCCTGCCAAAATCCCCAAACAGCTTCCTAGCTTTTAAGGGAAGAGCATTTGAAATATATTTGCGGAGTCGTGTCTGTTTGTCTGACAGATGTCTGCAATGTACTGGGAGCGGGAGTCATGCTCCGAATGTAAATAAGATTATGGGCCTTGCAATATTCCCGTTCCCTCGGATTTACTCCGCGCCGAGGAAAAGAAAGCGGAAGCCGGGTTTTTTTCCCCGCAGGTTTTTTTCTCTCCGTATCCCACAAGCAGGATTAACATTTTTTGCCTTGTCAGTTAAATGCCCAGGTTTGTCCTTTAATCCCGTGGTTACTCCAGAGGATCCAGCTGTTGGACCAAAAGGGCAATTTCTGGCTAAAAATAGGAATTATTCACTTGGAAGCATCATCTCCTTTTTCCCCGCTTCTTCCCCCCGAAGTCTCACTAATGGAGTTTACTGAGGCCTGTGCTGCAATCCCCTGGGACAGTGGTATTCCCGAGGATGTCCCCAGTCCTGGAGCAATGCTCCTGGGGAAAGGCAGGGTCTCCCTGTGGTGGGAAGGGGAGCTGGGCTTCGGAAGGGTGCACGTGGCCGCTTCAGGGAGCGTGGAGCCACTTCCCGCTGTCCTGCTGGGACACTGAGGAACAAGGAGCAGCTCCAGGGCCCCGTGGCAGGGATCGGTCCTTTTGCCTTTTCTGTCCATGGCAAACCTTAATTCCAGAAATTAATTCACCCAAATTCCTAAAACAAAGCCTTTCTTCAAAGCTCCAAGCCACCGGATTTGCCCTTTCCCTGCCCTCTCCCAGAGGGACTCCAAAGGGGTTGAGTGGTTTTCCTAAATACCCGGCGATCCCGGCCTTAGATCCTGGATGCCAGGAGTCATCCCGATGTTCTGGCTGAGCAAGAAATCCCTTAAAAGCAGGGTTTGAATTTGTAACGGGAACGTTGACAGAGCCTCGGCGGGAGCGGTGCGCACGCCGCAAAGTCAGTCCCGTAATTGATCCTGACTCCTACACGGAGCCGCGTGAGCCGGGCTGGGCAGCGGCCGGGAATAGCGCCGGGAATAGCGCGGCTTTCACCTGAAACAAATGAGGTCTAATTAGATTAATCTGCAAATCGGTGCTCGGCACTTGTATGATTAATGAGCGCCTTGCCCCGCTCTCAGCTCACAGCCATGGATTATTGGAGGCGATTTTATGGGAAAGGAGATTTCCCCCTCCGTGCCAGGGATCCCGCACGCGCCTGGCGAGGGAGCGGAGCCGGAAGCTCGGCGGCTCGAGCTGTCCTGCTTTTCCGAGGAGCTGAGCTCGGGATCGTGCGGGTGTCAGACGGACACCCTCCAGCTGTTCGGGAACCATGTGTCAACATTATTTACCAACCTAATGTGATGATAATTATGGAATAAAGTGCGGGAAGAGCGCACGCGGGCAGGATGGCCATACATACTTAATGATCCCATTCTCCTGCCTTTGCAATCAGCCGGAGCCGAGCCCGTCGCTGGAGACATGTGGGAGCAGCAGCGCAAGCTGTCTGTGCGGGATGCGGGGATGGCTGGATGCGGCAGCGCGCATTCCAAGTAAAAAATTCATTTACAAATGGGTTTCAGGGTTCCCAGCAGATGGAAGAGCACGGAAGTCACGAGCGGCCCTTCTCCGCCGTTTAACCCTCGCGCCGCCGCACCGGGAACGCCGGGAACGGGGCCAGCTGGGAACAGGGAGAGCGGGAGGCCCAGCCGGAGTTTCTTTGGGAAATGGCTCCTTTAAAGCCCAGACACCTGTACTTTTACTGCTGCAACAGCACAGGAAGGAGGCAGATGTGTAACCGGAGCCGTCGGAGCTGCCTGGAATTAGAAAAACATGGCTTGGCAAGGAAGGGAGGGGGCTCGGGAAGGCGTTTGGGAGCAAGGCTTTTATTTCGAGATCAAACCTCGATCTTTAAAGAGTTTCCTCGCGTCACCTTCAGCTCCTGCTGAGCGCCGCTCTCTCCACAGCCAGTCCCACCGTGGGCACAGCAGCTCATTAATTCCAAAGGCTGCTGGAGGCCGGCGGGATCGGGCCCTGCAGGCTGCGCCGCCAGCGGAGCCCTTCCCAGCTTTGGGATGGATATCAGGAATGATCCCTGCGCGGAAAGCGCTGTCCCACCCTGACACAGGTGGCGGATGGGCCGCTTGGGGACGCGGGGCAGCGGTGACCTCGGCAGCGCTGGGGAACGGCTGGACTCGGCGGTCCCGGCGGTGCCGAGCCGCTCCCAGGATGCACAGCTTCCCAGGAAGGCTTTATCTCGTCCTGAATGGAATTTTTCCGGCAGGAGGGCCGAGCTTGGCCGGGCTCCGGGCTTTGCGCAACGCCGTTATAAAACATCCATTGTGGTGGATGCTCCCCAGCGCAGCAGCCCTCCCACTCCTTGTTCACCGGGGGATGTAAAACCCATGGATGCGCACCAGTTTTTATCAGAGGAAAAGCGATTTTCCCCTGGACACACGAGCAGCCCTTTCCCTGCCATCTCCTGGAAGCACTCGGCTGCCTCCTGGGAGCTGCAGGGCAGGGGCCGGGCTGCGGGGAGGCACCTCTGGCATGGAATGGCGGAATGGGAAGGGCCCTCACAGGTCATCCCGTCCCACCCACGGGCAGGGCCACCTCCAACCAGAGCAGGCTGCCCCGAGCCACGTCCAGCCCGGCCCGGCACTCTGCCAAGGCCGACCCCACCGAGCGAGGCGGGAGCGGCGTTGTGCCGGATCCCCACGTTCCCAGGCCCGCTCCATAAGGTGTCCAGCAGGGACAGGCTCCTGCACGCACAGCCGGTGCTGGTCAGGCTGCACACGCTTCCCACTCCGCTCCACCCAGTGTCCCTCCACGCTGCTCTAGGCAGACCTGGGGTTTTTCCCCCCGCATTTTCCCTAAACACTGCACGGAAATTGTTTTTCCTCCAGCCCTTTCCATACCTTTTGGGATTATCCCATGGCTCTGCAGAGTGACCTGACCCCAGTGCATGGTGCCCTTGGGGTTTTTTTCCCCCTCTTTCTTTTCCCCCCCCTTTTTTCCTTAAGTGTGAGCTCATTTGAAAATTCCAATTTCTCCAATAATTCGCTGCAGCTGCCGAGATGTTCCCGTGCTTTTGATCACTGTTATTAATGATGTGCTGTAACATATGCAAGGCTTGCAATCCCAGCTACTCTTTCTTACAAAGATCAGTTTGTACTTCCCCCCGCTCCCTTCTCCCCCTTTCCCTCCCTCTTCCCTCCCTTTTCCCTCCCTCCCTCGGCTCTGATGGAGCTCACATGTTTTAGGAAGTTCATCTCCCAGCTATTAGTCGGAGAATTAGGAAATGTGTGGGCAGCTCCTCTGTGGTACAAAAGACACTGGAGGAAGAAGCCGTTCCCTTTTATTCCCAAAAGAAGGATTCTGGCTTTATTTCGGGGCCTGAGTTTGCCGTTAAAAATGTTGTGGCTCGTTCCTAATGTTGTCTTACTGACTTCCATGTTTTGAGAAAGGTTTCCAGCTTCGCATTTTTTAATTTCTCAGTCGCTCCCAGACCAAGTTGTGATCTCAGTGCTGTAAATACAAATTCCAGGTAATTCCACAGGAATCTGCATGTTTATCCCATGTTTATAATACCACGAGCACCATCAGAAACTGAAAGCTGGGATTCTGACATTGCTCCCAATCCGAGGTGTTCAGAGCCAGTTAAAAACCGGACAGGACAATTCTAATCGGTTTTGATTTACCTCCTGTCACTCCTAACGACTGATACATAAACCCCCCACAACTTAGGAGCTGTTTTCCCTGGAATGCCATGCTGAAGGCGACAGCACCCCAAAGACACGGGATGCACTTGAGGACACTGCTCCCACTTGCTCGGGGGCACCCGGGATGCTCAGCGGGACGAGGACAGCGGAGGGACAGCCTGGGGACAGGGCTGGATGGACTCCAGCTGTCCCTCTGCCGACCCAACGCTGCCACCCTGCTCCGCCTCGGGGACGCGCGCCCGTGTCCCCTGTGCCCCGCTCTCGGTGCCACCCCCGCCGGGGCGGCAGAGCTGTGCTCCTGTTATCCCGGTCCCCATCCTCACGCCGCAGTCCCAGCACAGGCAGGGCCCCAAGGTGCCCCCCCGAGGTGACCCCACACGTCGGGACACACCTGATGTGCCTCGAGCTGTTCGTGCCGGAGAAATTCCCCGCTCGGAGGCCGCGGGGGAACTGGGAAGGAGAGAACCAAGTGAACAAAGCCCCGTATTCCAGCATGGAATGGTGGCATCCTACGGCACAGACCCCCCCCAGCCAGGAGAGGGGGTGACCAGACCCCGTCCCCTCTTTCCATGCGGCTCAACGTTATTTCTACGCAGCAAAATTAATTCTTTTTAGTGTTTTGGCACCAAAATCAGGGGGAGCAGGAGCTGTTGGGGGGGGCTGTCCCCCCGAGGCTGCCGAATGCCTTTTTATTCCTGAAGCTGCCTACGGAACCCTGTATTCCCTAAATTTCTCCCCCCTCTCAGCCCCGAGTCGAAACAACCATGAAAAAATAACCCGGGCTGCGCTTCCCCCCCTCCTTCTCGTTTTCCGTCTTTTTCTCGAGCAGGGCGAAACAGGTGCTGAAATGTGAAACCCTACTGAGGGATTTCCTCGGCACGCCAGCGCGGTGGGAGCGCGGACCTGGAGCGGGATGTGCTCCCAGGGCTGCCGGAGCAGGCTGGGAGCGCCGGGAGCGCCGCGCTGTCGCTTTAAGAAAAAATAAACTCGGCTCTGAACTACCCAAAACCCTGCCATTTCCAGCCTGGGCTTGATTAATGATTTTTCTATCTAATAAAAGGTTCACAAACCATCTGTTTTTCTCCCTAATGCCTTGCCCAAAGGTTTTTCGTTCCTATTTCAGGCTTGGGGCCAACTGACATTCCCCTCTTTTTTTTTTCCCAGCCTTGTAAACAAACCCTTCTCTCTTTTTAATCTTCCAGGGCTGTTTCCTACCCATCGTTATGCATATTCATTGCGAGTAAACATTTTTAGTGTCTACACTTAATCTCTTCCACTGGCAATTACTGTTCTATGCTGTTTTGTAATGCAGAAGGGCCAACGCTTTCCCTTCTAATAACAGCTGGGTCGCAGATGGGGCCTGCAGTCATTGTAGAAAATAAAAATTTACAAGATGCCAGTGGAATTTATTTCAGTTTTATGGAGTCACAGGAGGAACCTTTCTGTTATCCGCCTTCAGTGCAATCTGCAGGCACAAGGCAGGCTTTTGACATTTAATCAAAGGGGGGTTCAGGTAGGGGCTGGAACGGCGCGGGAAGAAAGCAGGTGGATCCTATTAGGCAGTGCCATGGTTAATTTATTTGGGAGTGATTGGCTGAGATGCGTGCAGCCAAGCCCTGACACGCCGTGTATATCTTGTTTAGCGGCCCGCTCCCGAACCGGGGCGCTGGCACCGCGCTGCCAGCCAGCTGTGGGGCCGGGGCGCCGACGGCACCCCTCCTTGGCAGCAGCCCTCCTCGGCAGCAGCCCTCCTCGGCAGCAGCCGCGGCCACCGCGGGGCCTCCGGGAGAAGGGAGCCGGATCCCGGCGCCGCGTTCCTTGGAATGGCTGGAAATCGCCTGTTTAGGGGGTGACGGAGGCTCGGCCTCCGCGTTCCGCGCCGGGGGTGGTTCTGCGGCAAAATGCGGCTCTAAAGCCGGAAAAGGAGGAATTTTGAACTGGCCAGGCCGTGCCCTGCCCTCGCCAGCCCCTAAGGTGTGGAAGTGGGGATCCCACGCGGGGTAGGTGACGCTGGGAGCAGCTCCAGGCGCTTGGGACGAGGGGCTGGGGAGGATGGAGGAGCTGGAATCTGCCTGCACTGCTCAGCTCTGGCTGCGTGAGAGCAGCTCGGTGGGGTCGGCTGCTTCCCGCTGGGAAAAGCCATCCCAAGCTTGGGAATAGCACGGGGCAGCAAGGGACACGGCACGGGGGTCATGGAACCCCAGAATCCCAGCATGGTTTGGGTGGGAAGGACCTGGAACCCCATGGGCAGGGACACCCTGCACTAGCCCGGGTTGCTCCAAGCCCCGTCCGACCTGGGGGACTCTGCCAGCCTTCGGACCCTTCCAGGGATGGGAGATGGCACAAGCCTGGACCCAGGGCAGGAGGTCACCCTGGGCCATCAGCTGCTTCCACAACCCCTGCGATTCCTGAAATTTCCTGATGGGCAAACACGTGGATGTGCAGAAGGAGATGAGGAGTAGAAGCGGTTTGGAGGAAACTCCCAAGAAATAAAGGACATATTTCTGTTTAGCGGGCATTGTGTGGCCATTTTTTCCAGACACTTTAAGCAGCTGAATGAGGACACAACAATCCCACATCCCTCTTTTTCCCCCCTTCCTCCCTCATTTCCAGCATCCAGAAGCAGAAACGTATTTAAATTAATTTGATTTTAGGCATTGTGGGTTTTATTATTCAGGCTTTTTCTTCATTTACAGTCCCTGGGTTTTCAGACCTCTCAGCTAGGGGCAACAGAGCTTTTCCAAAGGATTCTTAATTTTTCCTTTGCAGGGAATCCTGATTCAGGTGTTGGAATGAGATGATCTTTACGGTCCCTTCCAACCCAAACCATTCTGTGACTCTGTGTGGAAGGAAAACACAACTTACATGGGGAGAAAATCCTTCAGTTCTTGCAAGGAGTTTGTTCTTCCCTGGCAAACGTTTCCCAGAGGTTGGATTTGGGAAGGGGGAAAGCTATTAATGTGTGTGGCTCAGTTCAGACTTTCCCTCCTCCCTCCCTTCTTTCAAAAGATGATATTGCTATTTTTTATAGGCAAACTCTGTTGAGAATATTGAATTTGGTACATTAAATACCAGAGATGAAGGTCTTAGTGGCTTTTAATGAAGAGGATAAATTCTCCCAACTACATTTCCCTGTGTATCATCCCCAGTCCCCTTTTCCCAAGCCTTTCCCTTCATTTGCAAACTCCAAAGCTGCCAATAAGTTTGTTAATCTCAGCGAAATGCTGTTCCTACTGCAAATATTAGTAAAGATCAACTAATCCAAGTCACGGGCTGGGCGACGGCCCAGTGGGAGCCTCAGGGTATCCAGTGTGCAGATCCAAACTGGATCTCTGTAATCCCAGCGGGGAGAAACTTCCTTGCGGGTATTTGGGAGCCAGCTGAGAAACGGGAACGGGAAGAAAGTGCTAATCCCATGGAAAGGCTCCCCGAGACAGGCAAAACTCAGCAGCCAGAAGGAAAATGAAGCGGGACTGGCAGGTGAGGAGAGGAGGTGCAGAGCCTGGGATGCTCTGGGATGCAAACGCATCCTACATCGCTCACGGAGTGCGGCTGCCCGGGAATGCCCCGGAGATGCCGTGGGGTGGGACAGCCCCGGCAGCTCCTTCTGAGGGCTCGGAGCACCCCAAACCCCACACCCCAACACCCCCTCAGCACCCACACCGGAGCTTGGCCCCGGCCCCAAATCAAACCCTTTTATTGAAATGACCCCAAACAGAGAGAAACCCAATAAAAATCCGCCCCCCCCGGGCAGTCTTGCTCCATAACCCGAAATGATTTTTGCTCTGGTCCTGCAGAAACAGCCAGAAGAGGGACCGCAGATTAATTAGGATACTCGGAGCCGACAGCTCCGATGCCAGTGCCGAGGCTGCTCATAAAGCCAAGCACTGGGCTGCGCCTTCCAGCTCTGTTCCTCACCAAAAGGAAGGATAATCATTCCTGGCAAATGAAAAGCAGCGCTGGGAGGAGAGGAGAGGCTCCGGGAAGGAGCTATGGAGGATGGAGGGCTGCGGATTGTGCTGCTCCATGAAATATTCAGGAGCTGATGTGGTTTATGGAATGGGCTCGGGCTGGCGGAACATCTCCTGGATTTGCAGCCAGAGCTGCCTGTGGTGCCGGTGTTTGGGATGATGGGAGGCTCCTCAGCTCCCAAACTTTTCCCGTGCTCTTCATCACAGCACTAACAGGTGGCTGCGGCAGGAGCCCACTCCAGCAGGGATGGAAGGGGCTCTGCAGCACAGCACTGCAGCCTCCTCCCAAAAAACCCCGTCCCACAGATTGCAGCCATCGCTCCTGACTCCCCATTCCAGTGTAACTTCACATGGCAAAGTCTTTGGGGGGCGTATAGCCGGAAGTGTTGTTTTCCATGAAGAAATTTGCCCTAATATCCAACCTAAACCTCCCCTGCCGCAACTTGAGGCTGCTTCCTCTTGCCGTGTCCCTTGCTCCCCGGGGCAAGAGCCTGATGCCACCTCACTACAACACGGACATTCACTGTAGGAAAAGCCTCTCCAGGATTCTGGTCCTGCGCGGGACCAGGAGTCGGACGACCCTTGCGGGTCGCTCCCAACTCTGGATAATCCAGGATTCTCAGAAGAATCAGCTCCTTGTGATGCCATTTTCCCCCAGACCATGCTGCCCCCTCACTGGGGGCTCTCCATGACATGGGAGTGGGCGATTGGAAAGACGGATGCCGCTCCTGCCCCTCCGAAACAGGCGTTTGCAGGGATCCAGCCATCTGCACGGCGGCTCCGCAGGCAGCCAGGCTGCCGTAAACTCCCTGGAAAAGCGACAGAAACACTTGGACAGGTGGGATCGCTCTCTCCCCCTCTGGCTCCGCATCCCCGGCTCAGGCACTGGAGCAAACGGAGTCAGTGCCATAAAAGATAAGGGTGGGATGGATGTGGAGGAGCTGCCTTACAGCCAGCACGTGGTCGGAGGTTGTTTTTCATGGAATATTCGCCTGTTGAAAGTGACATTGGAAACAGAGAAGGGGGAGAACGTAAAATCTGTGGAGTTTGGGCCATTTGTCAAAGCTGGAAATGTCTGAACAGAGCAGCAACAAGGCAGCATCTTCCAAAGCATCCACTGGAGCACCTGGAGTTACTTATTCCAAAGGAATCAGCTGCTAGCAGGGTCTATGGGAGCATTTTTGGGCAGGAAACAGGGAAGTATCGACTGAAAACTCTAACACAAGGATTTCTGAGGCGCTGGCCCAGGTTTCCCAGAGAAGCTGTGGCTGCCCCATCCCTGCAAGTGTTCAAGGCCAGGCTGAAAAAGGATGAAAAAGAGTGGAAAATCAGGTTGAAGCCTGGAATTTCCTCTAAATATCTAAGATTAAATCAGGAAATGATCAGCTCTGCTCCCCGTAATGAAGCTCTCCATGAAATGGTGCTCATTGTCCATGTGTTGCAATAGGGCTTGGACATGAACCAGCGTGGAGCCGGGAATGAGGGTGGACTCGGGGACCTCTCCAAGTCCTTTCAGACTATTTTTTAGGCAGAAAGTTTGGGAAGGTGATTGCAGAGCATCAGGGGAGGTGGCTGGACACATCCTTTCCTTCTCCCTATTTCCCTTCTGTGTTTGCCAATCCCAAAATCCGTTCCCCAAAAGCTAGAGAGAACCGTCAGCCCAGCAAACCAACGGAGCTGGTAGCCGCTGGGAAGTTTTCCCCCATTCTGACACATTCCAATGGTCATTATGCACTTCCCTGCCCGTTAAAAGCAGGCAGTGCCTCTTGACATCTGTACTCCATAACCCTCCTTCTGCTCCGCGGCGGCTCCGCACCGCAACCGCTGCCGCAGTGCCCACGCTCCCAGCCAGCCAGGCACCGGCGTCCCCACTTTTTCCTGGCACCAGGTGGACTTTTAAAAGTAGCAGCGGCCCTCCGAGGCTGACAGGAGCTGGCAAGGGGCGGGAAGGGGCCCCGGAGCCCCCCTGGCCCCGCACACACGGCCCCGCTCCGTGCTCGGCCGCGCCGGGCCCCGCAAGCTGCCGGCCTTTTGTGGCCGTTTCCCTCCTTTCTGCGCCTTTGGCAGCGGGCTGGGCGCGGAGCGAGCAGCTGGCACGGCCTCTCGCCTCTGATTGCAGCATTGATTGTGCACCACATGCCCTGCGCCGCCGCCTCCTCGCGCTCGCTGCGGAGCGGGAGCTGATTGCGGCCACTCCGGGGGAAGCTTTGGCAGCTGCAGGCCCCCGATGCCAAGTTCTCCTGGCAGTGGCCTGTGGGTGTCAGCTCCTCTCCCTCTCTGGCATTTCCTCTGGCAGGGAAAGCTGCTCTGTGTCACTGGGTTGCCTTCAGGATGGAAAAGTTACCAGCGGAGTACAGCCGGGAGAGAGGCGGGAGGGAAAACTGCTGTGAAGTTTGTGTGGAAGAGGGAAGATTCCAGTCTGTCTTTGACCCAGGGCTCATCCAAACTGGCAGCGGCACACAGGAGTTGGGATGGCTCCAGTGGCATGGCTGGGAGAGGGGCTTGGAGCAGCCTGGCATAGTGGAAGGTGTCCCTGCTCATGGCACGGGGTGGGATGGGATTTAAGGTCCCTTAAACCGAAATCATTCAGGGATTCCATGATTCCATTAAGCCATTCAGTTGTGTTTGAGGCCTAAATTCCCAGAGATCACTTGGAAGTGAACCCCAGTGCCTCAGGAGGCTTTTAGGAATTCCCGAGGATTTGGTTTAATCAGTGATCTGCAGTAATTTAATATATTTGCAGTGCTCTCTTCTTTAATACTTAATGAGTGATGATTAGGTTTGTGTATCAGAGCTGAAATCTGCAAGTTAGGTGGCAATTAATGTTTGAAGTGCTCCGTAACTCCAGATATAATGATCCTATTTGCCAAGTAATTATGGAATGTATGTGCCTAATAAACAATAACACTCCGCTCCCATGCTCACCTGAGGGGCTCCACATGGAAAAATACAGGTACAGGGAAAGCTGGGCCTTCCCTACCCCTGGATCCTGCCTCTCCCTGGACCTCAGGCTTGGGAGCACCCAGGAAGTTGTGACAGGACAGGGCTTTGCAACTTCAGGAAGGGGCATTTCGACTGGATTTAAGGAAGAGGGTTCTAATGGTGAGGGTGGGGAGGCCCTGGCACAGGGTGCCCAGAGCAGCTGTGGCTGCCCCTGGATCCCTGGAAGTGTCCAAGGCCGGGCTGGCCGGGGCTTGGAGCACCCGGGGACAGTGGAAGGTGCGGGTGGAACTGGATGAGCTTTGAGGTCCCTTCCAACTCAAGCCATTCCATGATTCTGTGATTCCATGCACATTATCCAAAGGGACGGGTCCGTACAAAAGGGTCCACAACTAAGACACCTTCTGGCTTCCCCCCTCCTTCCCTCTCCTGCCCTCATCAGAGCCGAGTTTGCTGGCAGAACACAATGATGTAACCCAGCAGGATCTGCGCTCCCTCTTTTCCATTACCCCAACTTCCTCTCTGCTCAATTCTGGGCTGGCCTCGGCGCTTAATTAGAAAAAAGAACCATTACATAACAGAGGCAGCCAACCCAAAGAAAACAACCCCAGAAGGGCCATGTGCCACCGAGCCCAGGAAAATCGGGAATCAAATTCCACCCCCTGAATTCTTTACAATACCCCTCCTTGCCAAATCCAGGCAAATATTCCACTCGCTCCAGCTCCGCTTGCAGAGCTCGGACTGTTCTGCAAACCCAAGTTCACAATGGCTCTTTCAGCAAACATGGAGCTGCACATTTCACATTCATAAATATTCCAGGGGGGTGTCATTATTCCAAAAACAAGGTTAGATGGAATTTTCATGACTCAAATACACCGAAAACGAGGCTGAACAAGGCATTTCCTCCCAGGCCATGGAGTTTAGGAGCAGCTGAGCTCCTGAGTAAACACAACAAAGTCAATTTGTTACTATTTTAAGAGGAGCTTCCCACCTTTTATTGAGATGGGAAAATGAGCAATGAACCATTTTATTTCTGTGTGTGGTGTTTGCAGGGACTTATCCTTTGGAATATGGTTATGAAATACTATCCAATGCTCCCCGTGCCTGTTTGGTGTCTTCAGCCACGCCACTCTGTATCCTGATTTTCAGCAGGGAGCAGAGCTTCCATCCCAATGGATCATCCCACCTTTAAGCATTTCAAATAAAGGTTGAGAAGGCAGGACATGGATTTCAGAACCAGGGACCACTGTCGTGGTTTCCTTCTCTGGAAAAGCAGGATCATATTTGCCTGCACCACAGGAAGCTCCTGAGGGTTGACTCTGACTATCCACCAAGGAAACACGGGATCCGTTTATTTTGGAGACGGAGCTCTTACAGCATTTATTTGGTCGCTGTTGCAGCTTCCCACATCCTCTGGATGTAAAACCATGGATATATCTGTGGGCTATTCAGCCTGGAGCAGAAATTCCACCTGCTCCAGGCCTGACCACTCCTTTGGCTCTTGACTGCTGGGAAAGCCAAACTTCTCCTGCCTTTGCAGTTGGCAGAGGAGTGTTTTCCCTGCATCTCCATCCTCCGGGTAGGTATGCATCCCGAAATAAACTCCTGGATCCAGCTCCAGGCAGGAACTGGCAGCATGAATCATGCCGGGCAAACGTCATCTCAGCCATGGGAACAAGGATATGTGAGAATCCAAAACACAGCAAATAACTGGATGACAGAGCTAAGCGAGGAGCACCGGCTCTGCCGAATCCCGGGAAGCTTGCCTGGGCCTTTGGCGGTGGTGGGAGTGACGGTGCCACTCCTGCACCCATCTCCAGGTGGGATTCCGAACTGGAGTCAGAGAGGAGTCAGCAGCTGGGCTGAGCCCTCACAATGGCTTGGGCTGGGAGAGACCTTGGGGATCTCCTCTTCCATCTCCTGCCGTGGGCAGGGACACCTTCCACTAGACCACGTTGCTCCAACTTGGCCTTGAACAATTCCAGGGATGGGGAAGCCAGAGTTTCTCTGGGCAACAGCATAAATGGAGGAACGGTTTCCTCCTCAGTGGGTCTGGAGGGAACACGTGGAAGAGCAGCCACCTTGGATGGCTTTATTTGAGGAAGAGCTGTTTCGCTCCGGAAAGTTGATCCAACCTCTACAGACAGCCTTGGGAACAAATAGAGACAAAGCAGGAGACACTTGACAGAGGAGCAGCTTGTGGCTTATGGAATCAGCCAAGCCGGCAGCACCGAGCCAGCTCCCAAACACAGGGAATGTGCTCAAGTGGATCTTTATCAAACGTGTGGTGAAGATTCCCAGAGAACAAGGAACACAATGTCCAGGTGTTCCGGAGTCACCGAGGCAGGAGCTGCCATCTCCTCCTGACCAAACCCTTTGAACATCTCAGGAAAGCACCACAAAAAATGACAACGGATCCCGAGCCAGGTCTAGCTCCAGCCTGCAACATCTGAGAGCACTCCCAGCTCTCCCCTTCCCCCCTCCCGAGTTTTTCACCTACTTGGCTGTGTCCCAGAAAGAGCCTGCACACAAGTGAGAGACCCTGGAGCTCGAAGCCTCTCTAAAGCTGGCAGCGGCGCTAAGATTAGAGTGCGAGAAGTGTGAGGGAGCTGAAAGCCTGTGAATCCTGCTAAGGATAGAAAGGCACGAGTAGGAGGCAGCCAAAGCCCATCCCAAGAAATTCGAAGTTGAGCACTGAAGTTGGATGGGATTTACGGATAGGGAACGCAGGCTCTGCCTGCTCTGGAGGCAAGGTAGTGCCTGGCAGGCGGGTATGTTCTGTTGGGATCTGATAGCCTGCTTCCCAAAATAGGCATTAGAGCACATCTTCCGATGGGATGCGTCGCTCACGGAAAGTACCAGATCAGCAACGATGCTTTTCTTGCCCGTGGCTCCCAGGGAAAGTCCTGTCTCCCCTGGGAGCTCTAGACAGAGCCGGCAGCCAGCCAGGTTATCCGGCATTCCGAGGCTTGCTGCAGTGCTTCCAGAGCCAAGGGAATTGCGGCGCACAGATCTGCCTGCAGGCACCAGGAGCAGGTCACGGAGGGAACTAAGGAGAGGGAATGCAGGAATGGTGCTGCCTCTCACCGGGGGTGAACGCACGAGCCGGCTGCTCCTCCAAATCCAGGTGAAATGTGGCACTGCAAGGCCTCCAAGCTGCTTCCGGGGGCACCATGCCCTTGGAAAAATCACAGAATCCCAGAATGGTTTGGGTGGGAAGGGACCTTAAGGATCGTTTCATTCCACCCCCTGCCATGGGCAGGGACACCTTCCACAATCCCAGGGTGCTCCCAGCCCCATCCAACCTGGCCTTGGACACTGCCAGGGATGGAGAGGGATGAGGTGAGATGGGATACATATGTACACGTATCCTCAGGAAATGTCAGCTATCCCACATCCCACAATCCTACAAATCCATGAAGTGCTACTGTAACAACGCAAAATTATTGGATCAGGGAGGAAGAAGGACCATTGTAAGACCTGAATTGTGGAAAAAATCTGATTTCCAGTTGCAAAGTGGCAAAAGGAACACCTTGGACCCGGAAGTATTTTGAATATAAATTCCCAAGTTTGGAATAAGGTTAGATAAAATATTCCAGTGGAAGCCTACATCTAGTTAATGGAAAGCAATACAAGGAAAGCCCACAGGAACAGCTGAATCTCAGGGTTTTTTGGAATATATGAGGGCTGCTGGTGGCTCTTGGAGCACAGAGCACAACACTTCGGAAGGGCTCACAGGGAATCCCCGCTCTTCCTGCGGGGATGGAACCACTGTGCTCCCACAGCTCAGCCAGGGTTTTACTTCAATGGAGCAGAGTTAGGTTAATGCTGAATGTTTGGAAAACACCATTCCCACTTGCCAGCCTGACTCCTCAGAGATCTCCCCATCATTAGTTTAATTCAGCCATCAGTGTTTGGAATGGCAGCCGAGGGATTCGGCTGCTCCATGGAGTCAATTGCTGGGTTTGGAAATGGGCTCTGCTTCCTTTTCTGCCATGTAAAACTTGTTCTGTGAACCTTGTTCTGACTCATTTAAACCCCACTTAGGAATCCTGCAGGAAAGACGGGATTTCAGATGTCAGTGGGATCTCTTCTGCCTAAAAAACATCCACTAACCTTACGAATTCCAAGCAGTGCCTTGGCCCAGATTGGCTGATAAAGCCAATTCTGCTTTGCAGCTCAAATTCCAGTAGTTTGAGAAAAAAAGCTGGAATTTTATTCTTTTCCCAGAGTTTTTGAAGGTGAAGAATTACAGAATCCCAGAAAAATTTGGGTTGGAAGATCATCTCTTCTCACCCCTACCACAAGCAGGGACACCTTCCACTATCCCTGTCCAGTCTGGTCTTGGACATTTCCGGGGATCCAGGGGCACCCTGTGCCAGGGCCAGCTTGGATGGGGCCTGGAGCAACCCGGCCTAGTGGAGAGTGTCCCTGGCTGGAACAAGACGGGCTTTAAGGTCCCTTCACCCCAAAATATTCTGGGATTCTGTGCAAAAAGCTCCCTAGTGGCCGGCCGAGAAGCTGCCTTTCCCATTTCCCAGTTCCCGTGACCTCGGTGCTTCCCGGCTGTTTGATATTCCCACTGCCCTGGGGACTGATCCCCGAGCCTTTGTGCACAGGTGATTTTCCAGCTCCGGGGTCCCACCAGCTCCCCTCCCTGCCACGGAGGTGCTGGGAAGCGTCCCCTGCTCAGCCCTGAGCAGCACATTAAGCAGAGCACCGTAACGAGCTGTGCTTCGCTGGGGGCTCTCCAGGTCCCCCCAAATCCTTCCCCAGTGTGATTGTTTGCAAAGTGTTGGATAAAATATAAATGATGCTTTCAATTTAAACCAAACCTCACACTGTTCCCAGCTTTAATAACAGTTTTGACAGATGAGATTTCCATCATCTGTTTTTGTCTTTGTCAAGGCTCCTCCAATAAATGCTCTAAACTAACAGATGTGACTATAAAGGCTGAGGCATCAGGAGCTGAGCTTTGTCAAGTGCTACCAGAGATAAATTAATTCCTGTTTAAGCTTCCACTGAGCATTGGAACATCCCTTTCCCCTGGTTTTGGTTCCTGACCTTGTGCAGGTTTCCCACCCAGAGAGAAACTGATCCTGAGAAATCACAACAGGTACAATTAAATTGTATCAGTGACCGGGGCACTAAATAAGGCACCAGTTTAGCCAGGGCAACAAACTGGGAGCCAGAAACCTACTGGAAATCTGGTATCCCTCAAAAGGGAACATTTTTCAGCTCCGCTGGAATTCTCAGCACTTCTAAAATACAGGTGAATGATCTGAATGCTAAAGGAGATTTTAGGTGAGACTTTGAGGTCCTGCAGCCTGATTTCCTCCCTAACATTCCTGCACATTCCTGCCCCGTGATCTCTTTATTCCCCTCCCTCACCAACCCCACAGGCACCCCCAAATCAATTTAGGGTGCTTGAGCAACAGGTAAGCCGTGGGTTTTTCACCAGGAATTAGAATTTCCAATGATAAGAAGAATAAGAAGGATTGGAGGGGGCTGCCCAGGGAAGTGGTGGAGTCGCCAGCCCTGGAGGTGGCACTCTGCTCTGCTGGGGATCAGTCACAGGTTGGACCCGATGACCCTGGAGTTCTTTTCCAGCCTCCTTCCAATCGATTCTGGGATTCTGTGAATACAGCCGTTGTTCCATCCGTGTCTCCAGATTTTACTCTAATACACAAAATAATAAATAAGACATAATTGGGTCTGGCCTCCTGACTCCCACTCTTCCAAAGGCATGAATAAATGAATTAATCACAGCCACCAGGGTGAGGAGAGTGAAATCCACGGGGAAAAAAGGGCGGATGGAATAAAAGTCCCGATGTCAGAAAAATTCCGCAATAAAGTTATTTCCCGGTATTGATTTGATAAGTGAAAACTTAAATAAGACTTGGGAAGAGAGACGTGCCAAAGACACGGCTCCTCGGAGATCGCGGCTGTCAGAGGCAGCCAAGGTGGAAGAAGGACGAATCCTCCAGCCGAGGAATCGGGAATGTTTATGGAGATAAAGTACACTGGATTCAGTTTCATTTGATGTTTCCTTGCGGAGTGCCAGGGACTCCCCTGGAATAACTCCTCGCGGTTGTAGTTTTTATCCCTCGCTATCGCCCGTCTCCGACCCTCTCTTCAAACTCCGAGTGCCGTTCATTAAATTCCTTCTTCTGTGGAGCCATAAATGCCGTAATCTCGATCCTGATAAGGGCTCTAAAGCTATCCCACAGGATCCTTGTGGTTGGAACTGATGGAACATTAGTGTCAAGGAAGACTATTATTTGAGTCTCAATATAATTAATAAAGCTTTTCTCTCCCCCCCAGGAACGTGCTAAATCTCCGAGTCTTGTTTGTGTTCGGCACAAGATTTCCCTACCTCGCACGGAAAAGAGGGATACGGAAAAAAAGATGAAAAAGCCTTTAAATATTTAACAGTTGAAACCCAACATAAATTGGAGATTTGAATAAAAAATCAGCCCAAGTATATTTGTATGAAACTGGTGAACAGAAGGAATACACATGCTCCGAGGAATAGATTTTATGCCAAACATCAATCAATCCCGGCTCCGAAGCCTATTTATAATACTGTGGGGGTTCTGGACGGTTGCACTTCACACTGGGAGGACCAATCCATGACATTATCTGGTGAACAATTGAAGGCTTTTACAAATAATTAAAACTCTGCTTGGAAATGGGGATCTTGCCGCAGCTTTTGTGGCCACGCACCGGCTCGTGGTGACGGCAGTGTGTAAATAATGAGTAGTTAATGTCGGATTTGCTCCACCATCCTCTGCCCACCGGGGCTTTCTCTCCGTTTATTGATCTTTTCGGCACAAATATGGATTTACTTCCAGATTTCCCTTCCCTCTCCCCTCACCTCCATCCAGGACAGCCGGGTTAGATGGGATATTGGGAAGGAATTCCTGGCTGTGAGGGTGGGGAGGCCCTGGCACAGGGTGCCCAGAGCAGCTGTGGCTGCCCCTGGATCTCTGGAAGTGTCCAAGGCTGGGCCGGACGGGGCTTGGAGCAGCCTGGGACACCGGAAAGTGTCCCTGCCATGGCAGGAATTGGAATGAGATGAGATTTACGGTCCCTTCCAATCCAAACCACTGTGGGATTCCATGATTCCTGCCCTAAGGAAGTGCCCTGATTTGCTAATTTGATCAGCAGGGAGAGCTGATCCCATTCCTGAGGAGGGGAAGCCACCAAAGTGGGGCCACGAGCACTTCCCGGGAGCTGGGTGCTGTGAGACCCCCTCCTGCCCTGGCTGCACACGGGGAGCTCAGCAGCACCGAGCTGGGCGATGGATCCACTGGGAACCAATTCCAGACGCTTGCCTTTCCAACCAGCCTCGTGTACGCACATGCACTGAAAGGCTGAACCCAAAGGATCTGGGATTTGGGATGCTTCCCAGTGTCCGTGATACCCACTAGCACTCAGCCTCAGCTAAACCCCCCTGGTTGTTGCCCATGCAGGAAAGAGCTCCTGGTGTTAATCCCGGAGTTCTCCGGCCCGGAGCACCAGCGGGTGCTGGGTGCTGGGTGGCTGCGTGCGGCAGAGCAGCAGGGGGAGCTCAGACATCCCATTTGGCTCTCTCCAAATGTCATTCCTTAAGACCTTCTGAGCAATTAAACCAAATTTAGCAGGAATCAATCATACAGACACGAGGGTGGGAAATAATGAAGATGGATGTTGTTTAAAGCCTTCCAAGAGTTCCTGCCGGAGCTAGATATCATCCTGAGTAGGATTAGATTATCCAAGTGACCTTAGAAGTGCTCAAGTGTCCTCCCAAGTGGGAGCAGGCAGCACACGGAGCCCCACCAGTTCCTTTCCCCCTGGTTTGGCCCTTCTTTTCCGAGGTAAGTCCTTCCCTGGAGCACTGCTGGCATGACCGGGATGCACGGAGGCAGAGCGGAATCCCTGCCAGAGCAGGAGGAACACTCTGTTCTCCCAGCTCTGTTTCTACAAGCAAAATAAATCTTTGCTTTGAGACTGAAAATCCTGCTTCAGATCCCTCTTCCTAGGTGTGGGGCCAATATATTTCATTTCCCCTAAAGTTCCCGCTGGGATCCACCGGGCTGGCCGCTCCCGCCTTTCCTCCCAGGAAACAGGTGGGTTTCGAACCTTCTGAAGACACCAAAGTGCTTCTTTACAAAGTGACTCGCAAAGCAAAAATATTTAAAAAAAAAAGATTTTTTTTTTCCTATTCCCCAGGGATTTTTGAGCATATGAAGCACAAAAATAATCACAGAAATGACGCAAAGGAAGAAAAAACCCAAGGATTTAGTCGGAGTCAGCAATCCAAAGGCAGCTCCCTGCTGCTGCTTCACCCCCACGACACAGACTGGATTTAAGGGACTCTTCCGCTGAGCAGTGGCCAAAGCCAAGACCTTAAATCCCTAGGAACTGCTGGAAGCCGGCTTGAAAACCTTGGGATGTGGGAAGGTGACGCTGTTGCAGAAGAACAAACCAGGCAATGCTTATTTTTAATTAATTAGGAATAAAGAGAGGGAACATTGTAGCTGTCGGGGCACCGAGGGCACTGACACATCCAACTGCACCTTCCTCCACGGATCACTCCATGGACTGCTATCCCCGGCCCCTTCCCTGGAAGGACCTGGGAGCCTCCCCCCGGAGCAGCCCCCCTCTTCCTGCCCTTGGACACACACAGGCTCGAAATCCAACACGTGTCTTCCAGACAAACCAGCCAGGTCTGGAAGAGTGGGATGTCTGTGTCATGTCCAGCTGTTTCCCTCCTCTGCTGGAGCTCAAGGAAGTAAATACTGAAATAAAAACCCCTGAGCTCTCCTAAACCAATCCAGATCCGTATCTTCCACCTCTGGGAAGACACATGGAGCACCATGTAAATCCCTTGGCACCTCACTTATTCTCCTTCCAAGGCTTGGAATCGGGTTTTGCTCCAGAAATCGGAATTTCCATCAGGAAATCCTTATATTAGGAAAAAAGTGCCCCTGGGAGCAGCAACCGGGATTAAAGTCGGGGTTTGTGACCCTAAACCTGAGCTCAGGACCTGCTGGTCCTTGTGTTTTCCTCCTCCCCCAGCTCCTGCCAATAACCAGGACGCGCTGTGAGTGCCTGTGCTGGCTGGGGGACAGCGAGGAAAAGCAGGACTCGGTGGACAGCCCGTTTTGGAGCGAGCTTCCCTGCACGGTTCCAGGACATTTTTACATGGAATTTTCACAGAGGTTTTGGCTTCAGGTGCACGCTGCACATTTCCCTGGGGATTTGGTTGTTTTGTGTCGAGCTGAAACAAAAGTGGCAGAAAATCAGCCGAGCTTCTGCGCTCTCACTACTGTGGTGGGAAAGGAGGAAACTGGCTTTTCCTTGGGAGGAATGCTGCTGCTCTTCCCTAATTTCTCTAATGACATTTGATATTATGGTGATGAGTGCCTTGGAAAATACATATGATAATCATTATAATCAAGCACATGTGTCTGGAGAGTGTAATAGGTACATTCTATAAATTAGAAAATAAACATGTGTTAAGGAACGACTTTTAATATTAATTTCCATTTTTAGAAAGCAAGGCCCCAGATCCAACTGGGGATTAACCAGTCAAAATGGGATTTTATAGAATCCTGGAATCCCAGAATATCTTGGGCTGGGAGGGACCTTAAGCCCATCTCATCCCACTCCCTGCTATGGGCAGGGACACCTTCCACTATCCCAGGTCGCTCCAGGCTCCATCCAGCCTGGTCTTGGATGCTGCCAGGGACAGGGCAGCCACAGCCTTGGAGGGGAGAGGTGCCTAAATCCCAAATCATAATCTGCAGCCCTCCTGCCCAGCTGATGCTCATTTGATGACTCAAGATGCAAAACATTCCAGTTCCTCAGCCACCAAAAAATTCTCAGGAAAGGAAGCATTCTCTGGGTTTGGAATCACACCAGGGCACTCCAGATCTTCCTGCTGGGCTGCTGCCCCTCTGGCATCAGCCCACACTGCCCTGCAGCTCCAAATATTCCTCTGAACTGGGAATCAGGCTTGAAAAGGGATAGGGGTGCCAAAGGAGTGGGAGACTCCATAGGGGTCTGTCTCTTCTCCCAGCTAACATGTGGCAGGACAAGGGGAAACAGCCTCAAGTTACAGCAGGGGAGGTTTAGGTTGGATATTAGGGAAAACTTCCTCATGGAAAGGGCTGTCCAGCCCTGGCACAGCTGCCCAGGGCAGTGGTGGAAGCCCCATCCCTGGAGGGATTTAAAGCCGTGTGGATGTGGCACTTGGGGACACGGGTTAGTGATGGCCTCGGCAGTGCTGGGGAATGGTGGAACTCGATGATATTAGAGGGCTTTTCCAGCCTAACTAATTCCATGATTCCAGGATTCTACTGCTCTGCTGGGTGTCACCTTTGTGGGGGTTCTGCAAGCAGAGCCTGCCTTGCTTTGCACTGATGTCACAGTGGAATGACAGCAGTGGAATGACTCTGGAACAAAAGTAGGGCAAGGCTCTGCTGAACGAGGCACATCCCGTTCTTTCCGAACGGAATCACATGGAAAAAGCACTTTCTGGACCTCTCCAGCAAGTCCAACAGCTGCTGGAAATCAGAGTAACCCCACTGGGTTCAGTGGATCTCCTGCAATTCCTGGCAGCTGGGAATCCGGCCTCGCATTCCCCACGCAGGTCCTGAATTTTAATCCCATAAGGAGGGATTTGTTCCCGAAAGGAAAACGTGGATAACTGGGAACAGAGCGAACAATGCGAGACTTTGTGCACAGAGAGGATGTGATCTCCCCATCCCTGGAAGTGCTCAAGGCCAGGCTCGGCAGGGCTTGGAGCGACCTGGTCTAGTGGAAGGTGGCCCCACAGAGGGGTGCAACTGGATGGTCCTTAAGTTCCCTTCCAGCCCGACCCATTCCGTGATTCTGCGATCCCACGGCTTTGGAACAAGGAGAAGAACAACACTAGAAGGTGCAGAGTAACTCTTGAGGAGCAGAATTAACACAGCAGCCAGGCACTGGGCTTATTTGGCCTCCTGAACAGGGGAATGGAACTGTTCCCAAAATCCCGGCCCTTGACTGGAGTGCCTCTCCCATGGAAGCCCTGGAGCCTCTCCCACTGCACAGCCTATTGATTTTAGGAGTCATCAATGTATATTGTGTGTCTATACCATTACCAGGACAAGCAGGAGGTGCACAGAGTCATTTGCCTGCTGAAGCCAGTTGTCCCATGCTGTGCCCTATGGGAAGCCACTGATTCCTACACTTGGAGCAGGGACAATGCAACTTAATCAGAGTGACAGGAAACAGGCAGCAATTACAGTGTGCAGCTACATCTGCTGGGTTCCACTTCACTGAAGGAAGAGTTATCTCAATTTTAATGTACAGCCCTTTTTCATGTTTCATTTAACCTCTGCTGTATTATTAACCACATCAAAATATAACGACGGTCGTTAGGAAAAAAATGGAAAACGACAACATTTGGGAAAATTTGGACTCTTCCCCCTTTATCTGTAATTTAACGGTCTTGGTTTTACTTTCGTGCCCCATTCCGCAGTCTCATTTAACAGATAGGTTTGTTTGCTTTAAATACCAAGTACAACCCCAATCCTGCTTCTTCCAAACTCCACGGCAAAATAATTCCCCATGCACCGGAAGCAAGATGTGACCTGCTGATATTCCTTCTTCCTAATTGCCACAGTGGAATGAAGCCTCCCCAATAGTTTGCTCGTTTGCCCAAATTGTGTTGCTAACCTTGAAAGATTCTCGTTGCTAGTGTTTCACTGGAAAAGGAATCATTGGGAGTTCCTCAGAATCTGCGGGGAAACTGGGAGAAGGGGAACAAAACCTGGATTGGGCTGGATTGGACCAGCCCTCTGGCTCCAGGGCAGCAGGGCTGTGCTCCTACCCCGCACTGAGCAGCTCAGGGATGGAGGTCAGGTGCCTCCATCCATGGAAAACATAACCCAGTACTGTCCTCATTTTACCAGC
This sequence comes from Rhagologus leucostigma, assembly GCA_013397725.1. Lineage (NCBI taxonomy): Eukaryota > Metazoa > Chordata > Aves > Passeriformes > Rhagologus > Rhagologus leucostigma. Next base: position 96,440 of record VZTD01006196.1, on the reverse strand, counting down.
AGGTGCAAAGTGTGACTTGGGAATCACTGGGATGGAAACGGGACCAAAAATCCTCACTACAGGGTTTGGTGTGGAGAAGGTTGTGGAATGCTAGAATGAATTCCAGAAGGGTTTGGGTGGGAAGGGATTTTAAGGATCATCTCATCCCACCCCCGGCCATGGGCAGGGACACCTTCCACTATCCGAGGTTGCTCCAAGCCCCGTCCAGCCTGGCCTTGAATAATTAACCAGGAATTAAGTGCAGGAAACACCATCACCGGAGCGGATCACGGGGATGCCTGTCCGTCGTTTCCTACTGGAAGTGTCAGGGAAAGCTCTCTGGAGCACACCCCGGAGCAGCTCAGCAGCAGGTGAGACGGCGCAGCTGCGTTGCTGGGAATGTTCTCCTTTGTTTCGGAACCAGTCCGTGCCAGGATCCGCCGTGCAGGATGGCAGGGGGAGCTCCCAGTGCATTTTCTCACGTGCCAATCTAAAATTCCCTTATCTGAGTGGGCTCCCCTCCCCTGGAAGTGTCCAAGGCCAGGTTGGACGGGGCTTGGAGCAACCCGGGATAGTGGAAGGTGTCCCTGCCTGTGGCAGGGGGTGGGATGAGATGAGCTTTGAGGTCCCTTCCAACCCAAACCATTCCATGACTCCATAATAAACCAGGACGATCCTTGTAAGCCCTAACCCAAATAAAATATATAAAACAACTCCTGTGTGTGGAGAACAATGAAGAACCCGCCCGGAGGGGGTAATCAGCATCTGAGGAGTCTTTAGTCTAACAAGGACATCTTAAGTGAAGTTGCCTGAAAAAAAGGTGCTGTGCAATTGCCAAACACCTCCCCATATTCCGAGGATTCCTCTGAAGCACCGCGTGTTAATTGGAAGGAAGTTGGAAAGCTTTCTAGCAGGATCCTGTAACAAGCTTCATTAATCCCGGGGACGGTGGTGCACTGCATATTAATAAAAAGGCAGAGAAGGGAACTAAAGGGTGGAGAAGCTGGGGAGGCTTGGATGGGATATTGGGAAGGAATTGTTTCCTGGGAGGGTGCTGAGGCCCTGGCACAGGGTGCCCAGAGCAGCTGTGGCTGCCCCTGGATCCCTGGCAGTGCCCAAGGCCAGGCTGGATGGGGCTTGGAGCCACCTGGGGTAGTGGAAGGTGTCCCTGGGTGGAAGGAGGTGATCTGTAAGTCCCTCCCACCCCAACCCAGTGTGGCATTCTATGGACTGTCTTGTCTAGATGTGGTAGGAATGTCTGCCCTGGCACTATCCCATCTCCATGTGCTCATAAAGAGTATATAAAGTGGGTGTGTGCCAATAAAAGCAGTGAGGGAAACTGAGGAAGGAGCAGCTCAGCTGGAGGTGCTACAATGAAAGCAAAAATGGACATGAAAATCCCATTTTCTTAGGATTTTGGGAGTGCAGGGCCTAAAGAGGTTGTTGGTTTGGGCTCAGATACCTGTAAGTTGTGCTAAGAACGGATGCTCAACTGAGCACAACTAAAAAACTCCTCCTGTTGAGAAGCCCATGGATTAGATATGAATTATCCTGTTTGCATTTCATTTAGTTTGATTTTCTCTCTATTTCCTATTTTCTAAATTAGATAACCCTTGCTTGATTTAAGGTAATTCGCCTTTACTGACTATTACTTAAGGCTAAGCATTTGCAAAGCCATTCCAGGAGAGGAGGAAAATTAAACCAGGGAAATTTAGGGTTTAGAGAACAAAAGGAACGCAGAGATGGAAGGGAAGCGATGATGAATGAGGAGCTGGCGACGCCTCGGCCCCAAGAGCTGCCTTTGACCGATGCCACGAGCTTTTCCAGACACTCTGGAGCTTCCTTTGTGCATCCTGTGCTTAAAAATTTGATGAGCTGAGTTCCTCATGTATTTACCACTAGTACAGCAACAGGGACCCATAAGCAGGAAAAAAGAGTTGGATGATCCACCCTTTTCTTTGGGAGAGATTATGGGCTCCGACAATTTAACTGCCTGCTTTTATTTCCACGTTATATTGCGGTTGCATCTGGAAATCAGGAAATTCAGTTTGGAAACAAAAAGGAGGAGGAGGGCAGAGAGGAGGGAAGTGGGGAAAACCACAAGACACGGGCAGCAAACCCTCTCTCTGACACTGCGCCCTGGGCTCCTTGAAAACCTCCCCCAGATGAATGTGGGATCTCTTTAGGAGCTGCTAATCTACGCAAAGCAAATTGTTTTGGATTTGCCCAGCCCGTCCCTGCCCACCCTGTCATTTGTAACTGCTGGCTGTGGTGACAGAAACTCTTCATCAAGCGCCGGGCTACACACACACCTCAAACTCATCAAAAGCAGCAAGGTTTGTAAGGACACAACGCCACCAAACCACCTCAGCGGCTCGATCCTGAGGATTTTTCCATGGGACAACCCTTTCCATGGGTTGTTTTGCCTTGCACGATGCTTCCCCCGTGGGAGAACAGGTTGGATCCAGCGGGCTGGATCCACTGGCTGGGCACTGGCTGGTGGGAGGTGCCCTCTGGTCTGTCACCACCACCACCACCACCGTGCTGCCCAAGCACCCTCTTGGTGGAAATCAGGATGTTCCACCTCGCACAGAGACAAATCCTGCTCAATCCAAATGTCTCCGAGAACAATTTTCGCCTGGAGAATGTTCCTTCATTCCCATCTGTGCAGATCACAGTTTGAAATGCTGCCTGCACTTTCCAAACCCTTGCTTCACCAGAAAAAAAATCGCCAGAGCAAACTACAAAAAGAAATAACAATCAAGGAAAAATCCCAACCTATCAAATGAATATGGAATAAAAATAAGGGAAGGAAATACTGAAGCAATCAGTCCTCCTCCATTTGTTTTGCTGTCTGACAGACCCAGTAAGTTGTCCCAGTTCCCATACTGGGGTTTACATGATGTACACACATCCACAACCCTAGCTAGCTGCTCCCTGGCATACCTCGGGAATGCCACTGTGTCCTCCAGTGGAATTCTATATCAATAACTTTCCCAAATAAATCTCGGGGCTGCCTTATAATAATGAACTGTCACAGTTCCCATTGTTTTCCCAGGGCCTTGCAGCTGCATTCTTTCACAGGTGCTTGGCAAATTCAAATGAGCCTGGTTTGGGGTTTCAGGAGGAGACCAAATCCCTCCTCCAGTGGATTGTTGGGGAGTTATCCGTGCGGGAAACACGGCTTTACTTTCCCCGCCCTGCCTCGCTCCTCTTGTCCCCTGACCCCTCACCATCCTCATGCTTCCTGGTGATGAAATTAAAATCTCAGAATCCTAGACTGGTTTGGTTTGGAAGGGCCTTAAAGCTCATCTCGTTCTGCTCCTGCCACAGGCAGGGACACCTTCCACTGTCCCAGGCTGCTCCAAGCCCCGTCCAACCTGGCCTTGGACACTGCCAGGGATCCAGGGGCAGCCACAGCTGCTCTGGGTGACCTCACCCCCAGCCTCTCCCCAGCAAAGTTCCCCTGAGCCAGCCTGACTTCACCCAGTCCTCACCCAGCCTTCAGCTCGAGGCATCTGACATTCCAGGCTGTCTGTGTTTTCGGATGCAGGAGCTGTAACACTCGGGAAGGACCCGAGTCGGTGGCAGGCATTCCTGCTGATTTGCAGGGTCATTGTGTACTCCGCAGGGAGAGGCTTTCTCAGGCGGTGACTGCAAGCAAGAACCAGCCTTGAGTGCCGGGAGATGCCAGCTGGAGGCACCTTAGCCTCAGACGAGGCCTGGAAAGCCCCATCCTATGGATCTCCTGGCTGCTGCACCTTTCCCAGTGCAGCCATGGAGCAGCCACTGACAGGCACGAGGCTGCCCCCTCCAAGCACGGACAGGACAGGAGGGAAGCTCCATGTCAGCTGAGTTATGTCATAAATGATCCCCACTTATTGCAGAGCTGAATACTCAGCTGGTGTAAATCCCTGACTCCAGGCTCATCCAGCCTGGGCTTGAACACCTTTATCCCTGGCAGTGTCCGAGGCCAGGCTGGGGCTCGGAGCAACCTGGGATAGTGGAAGGTGTCCCTGCCCATGGCAGGGGGTGAGATGAGGTGATCTTTAAGGTCCCTTCCAACCCAAACCATTCCACGATTCCATGACTCGCAAGGTAGCACAATGTATCCGCTCCCTTGGAAAGGCTCTCAAGGATGTGTCCGGAGCTTGGCAGATCCACTGGGAATGTGCACACCAGCGGTGTCTCCACCATTCCCCACCGAACCCAACAGCTCCCGAGTATTGCCATGGGTGAGGACGAGCAATTCAATATTCCCCACGAGGTTAAACAGTCACTGGGATGATCCCGATTACTTAAAATATCCCACTTGTGACTCGATATTCACAATGGCAAGGAGAACATTTGGGATGCAAGGATCCTTTGCACTGGCCAGATGCAGTTTGGCTTTGTGTTCCCTCCCTCTCAGACATTTTTTTCCCTAATCCCTCATTTCTTTCCAACCTTTTCAGCTCCCTCTCTACAGACAGCATAATCGATGGAGCTGGGCAAGGCCCTGGAGTTCCTGCTGGGGAACAGGAGCTTTTAGGGAGAACTCCGCGCATTTCCATGACTGCTTCTAAACTATTATTAGCTATTTACTAATTACATTTAGTGCCTGACGAGCAGCGACAGAACATTGCAGCCGGAGGTTCTGAGGCTGCATTTGCAGCTCTTCCTAAGGAGCCAAGCGGAGGGAGAGCCCGTGTCCCTGCCCGCGTTCCCGTCTCGTGTGTGGGAGGTGGCCCAGAGACAGTGCAGAAACACGTCTGTGTCTCCCATGCTCCAACTGGAATGTCTGCGAGCTCCAACCAGACCTCTGCTGGGGAGTTCCACCAGCCCAGGCTGCTCCAAGCCCGGCCCAGCCTGGCCCTCAGCTCTCCAAGGACGGGGCAGGCACAGCTTCTCCAGGTGACCTCACACCCAGCCTCTTCCCATCCCCAAGTCACAATGGGCATTCATTTCACTTTATTTAATTAAATTCAATAGGTTCGGGGTTGTTATTTCAGTAATTTTTAGGTATTCCTATGCCTGACCACCCTTTCCATGAAGAAATTCCTCCTGATGTCCAACCTGAACCTGCCCTGGCACAGCTTGAGGCCGCTACTTTAAAAAGGAATTTGTTTCCCTCCAGAACACTGAAACCAGTTTGCCATGAAAAATTATTCAAATAGAATTTCCTCCCTCATGTTCATTCCAATAATCAACTTCTCCTAGACCTGGAAATGACATAATTGTGTGTCCAGTTCACAGGGTTTAAATCCAACCTCAATCTTTCTATTAAGCACAAATACTTGCATTTTTTTGTAAAGTTAGATTATGTCCTAGGCTGCTCCCAGAAAAACAAAGGTTGGAATTTCTATGGTTTAATAAAAGGAGATTAATATGGAAGTGAAACAAATCTACTGTTTGAAAAATAAGCAGAATCAAAATCCATTTAACTGAAACCTGCAGCTCTTTATATTGCAATCATAATACACTTAGAGGAGCAGCTTCCCTAAAAACTGGCCTTGTCACCGATAGCCCTTTATTCTTCCCTCTGTGTTCCTTGTCAAGGAGCTAATTCAGGCAGCTAATTGGGACAATAACTAATCCAGCCACCATGTATTCCCCCAATTATTTCCTTCTTCATCCCTCTCCCATTCTTATTCCCACGTATTTCTTACAGCAGCTTTTAATTCAATTATAAGGACAAGCGACGGATGGCAGCGCACGGGACTCAGCCCAAGGATCCCCCGTGACCGACGGGTCCAGGCTCAATAACAAACAGCAATAACAAAAATAAGATATAAAATAAGATATAAACCAATTTATAATAACAACAACGACAACAATTGTTTGCCAACAGTGGAGAGACTTCAAAGAACACTCAATAATTTGAAGAATACCATACAGGGGAATAAACTGTTCAATCTCATAAACTCTCCCAGAGGGTTTCCCTCATATTCCCATTCCTATTCCCAGAGAAGCTGTGGATGGCCCAGCCCTGGAATTGTTCAAGTCTGGGCTGGAAGAGACTCGGAGCGAGGGATTTTAAGGATCATCCCCCTGCCATGGGCAGGGACACCTTCCACTAGCCCAGGTTACTCCAAGCCCCATCCAAACATTTTTCCAGATGCTGGTTCTTTAGGAAATATGAACAATTCCTGCAGAAATCTTGATAAGAGATTGCCTTATTGTATTTTCTGTACTCCTGTCATCACAACCCATGGATTTCCATAACGACCCACATATGCCCATTACAAAAATTGAAAATACATGGAAAATCACTTTACATCGCCTGCACCTCTTGGCCTTTTCCCAAATCCACTGTTTTCTCCCTAATGGACTGCAGTATTCCATATCCATTAGTACGACCTAAAATGATGACATTTCACTTTAATTGAAATCAAACATCCTATTTCATTAGGGAATTAGAAAACAAACCAAATTTTAATCGGAATTCAGACAAGTACAGAAGAATATTTTCCCACCTCCAAGAGTACCTTTCCATGGAAATCTGCGGTGTTTCTGAGGCAATGAATGAAACACGTTCTTTGTTTAGCTGTACTGCAATTAGCCAGTTTACCCCCAACCCAAACCAGCCTCATGTTGACTCCATAACAAGAAAGCATAAAGGGAGAAACCGCAAGGAAATTACAAGGATTTTTAGGCTCCATTTCCCCACTTGTTTATTTTTGGGAGGTGGAGAAACAAACTCTTTGGTGATTTGGGGGTTTATCCTATACGATTTATTAAGTGCAACTTTGTTCCGCTTCTGTTTTATCGCAAAACCCAATGTGACAGCTCCGGATCACAGGGATTCATCCACGGCCTCAGCTACTGCAGCTTCATAACATTAATCAACTTATTTTCACAGTCACCACAGAATCACGGAATGGTTTGGGATTTTAAGGATTGCCCAGTTCCATCCCCCCTGCCATAGTGGGGGGACCTTCCGCTAGTCCACTTGTCCAAGCCGTATCCAACCTGGCCTTGGACACTTCCAGGCAAGGGGAGTCCAACAACATTTCCCGTTTATCTGCAAATCCATAAATCCACGGAGCATGTGCATACTTACTTTTTTCATGGGTTTGTATCAAGCCACATTTTGATGGATTTTTATAGGAATGGCAACAGGCACAATCTTAGCCCCAAACGGGAACAAAATGCAGTCTGGTACTTTGCTATCCTGGTATTAAAGTCTATAGACAGTGGAAAAGATCCCTTTTGGAGTTCAGGAACCTCAAGATGTGACTTTTTGGCTAATTCCTGTACTTTTACCACCCCTTCCCATGTTCATGGGGCAGTTCAGCTTCCCAACTGCTTCCTGTGAATTCTGAGGTGGTCAAAGGCCCCACTGCTCAGCCAGTTGTTCACATGGAATTCCTGTAGCATGCTGAAAACAGGACATATGGGGACAGTATAAAATCCAGAGGATTAAAACTGGAAAATTAATAATACCGGGGCCAGGGTGGCAGTTGGGTTAGCCCTTTTCCTACTTAATTTCCAGATAAAACCTCACAGCCTGTTATTAACCAAATTCCTCATTAATTTGAAGGCAGCATCCCTGGAAGTGTTCAAGGCTAGGTTGGATGGGGCTTGGAGCATTCTGGTCTAGTGACAGACCCTTCCAACCCAAACCATTCCATGATTTTGTAACATTCCCCCTCCCTCTGCCTTTCCCCATGCCCTTCTTTACTTTCATTTCCACTACCTGCTTGTGCACCAGCCCCACTGGGGGTCTCAGCACCCAAAAAACATTTAAAAAGGAATAATTCAAACCTACCTCTTTTAGTGGGATACTGACGGCTGAGCGGGTTGAAAGCCTTCGAGGGTCAGATCACGGCTGAGAGGCTGAAATCCTTCACAGGGTTTGCTGAAGGCTGGGGGAGCTGAGGGGGCTGAAGCTCCTCACGGCATCTTGATCATGGCTGAGGGGGCTGAAATCCCTCACGGAGTTTGCTGAAGGCGGGGGGAGCGGAGGGGGCTGAAGCCCCTCACGGCGCTTGATCATGGCTGAGGAGCTGAAATCCCTCACGGCGTCTTGATCATGGCTGAGGGGGCTGAAGCCCCTCACGGCGCTTGATCATGGCTGAGGGGGCTGAAGCCCCTCACGGCGCTTGATCATGGCTGAGGAGCTGAAATCCCTCACGGCGTCTTGATCATGGCTGAGGGGGCTGAAGCCCCTCACGGCGCTTGATCAGCGGCGCGAAAGGAAAGGCGCGAAAACGAAGGCGCGAAACTTCGAGGCTTCTCGGAGGGCAGTCCGAGGGCTGAGGGCGGGGCCGAAGCTGTCCCGGCGCCCGCCGAGGACTGGGCGCGGCGCGAGCCTCTCACGGCGGAGGGGCGCGAGCCCCTCACGGGATCGGCTGAGGGCCGGGAGTGCGAGGAACCCTTGGAGGATCTGTGGCGGCCGAAACCCCTCACGGCGTCTGATCATGGCTGAGGGGCGCGAAACCCTTCGAGAGTCTGCGGGAGCTGGAAGCCCTCAGAGGACTGCTGAGGAGGCTGTAACCAATCATGGCGTCTGATCGTGGTAAGAGGGCGCGCGAAACCCCTCACAGGGTTTGCTGAGGGCTGGGCGGGCTGAGGGGTCTGAAAAGCTTCGAGGGTCGTCTGAGGGGTCTGACACCCCTCACAGCGTTTGCTGAGGGCTGGGGGCGCTCAGGGGCCTAAAACCCTTCGAGGGTCTGCTGAGGGCTCTGAAACCCATCGGGGCTCTGCTGAGGGGTTTGAAGAGCCTGAAACCCCTCACAGCATTTGCTGAGAGCTGGGAGCGCTCAGGGGTCTAAAACCCTTCGAGGGCCTGCTAAGGCGTGTGAAACCCTTCTGCTGGAGGGGGCTGAAAGCCATCCTGGGCCTTGCTGAGGCGGCTGAAACCCCTCACGGGGTCAGATCATGGCTGAGGGCTCTGAAACCTCTCACAGGTTTGCTGGAGTGGTCTGAAAGCCTTCCCAGGACTTGCTAAGGGGGCTGAAACCCCTCACGGGGTCTGATCATAGCTGAGGGGGCTGAAACCCCTCACGGGGTTTGATCATGGCTGATGTTGCTGAAACCTCTCCCAGATGTGCTGAGGGGGCTGAAACCCCTCCCGGGGTCTGATCATGGCTGAGGGGGCTGAAACCCCTCCCGGGTGAGCTGAGGGCTGGGGGGCGCGGAGCCCCTCCCGACCCCGCTCATGGCCGAGTGGCGCGAAAGCCGTCAGGGCTGTGCTGCGGGCCCGGCGGGCGCGGATCCCCCCGGGTCTGCGCGGGAACGCGTGAGGGGCGCAGCGCGGTGTGAGGGGCGGCGGGGGCCCTCCATCTTGTGAGCCCCGCCGCGCCGTCCCGCCCGCTTCCTCCCGCCCTCCTCCTCCTCCTCCTCCTCGTCGTCATTGTCTGCGAGCGGCGGCGGCGGCGCTTATAAGGCGGCGGGCATTGCCCGGATGTGAGCGGCGGGCGATGCGGCTGCCCGGGCGGGATGCGATCGGCCGCGGCTCGGCGGGGGAGGCCGCGCTGCTGAGCCGGAGGAGGCGGCGGGCGCTGCTCTAAACTTGGACCAAGTTGGGGAACGGGCGGCCCCGCGCTCCCCCGAGGGGGGAGTCGCCTGTTTTTTTTGGGATTTGGGTTTTTTGGTTTTTGTTTTTTTTTTAAGGAAGGACAAGGAGGGGACAAGTCCCCGAGAGCCTCGGCGCTGCGAGCCCGTCACCATGTGTCTGTAAAAACAATAGGGCAAAAGTTATCGGACCTTCTTTTTTTCCTTTTTTTTTTCCTTTGGTTTTTAATTTTTAATTTTTTTTTCTAATTTATAT
>VZTD01006196.1:36187-85290 GCA_013397725.1 Rhagologus leucostigma | reverse complement strand
CCTTCTTCTTCTCAACCACCCACCCCCCGACCCCCCTTGAAAAAGCAAAAGCCGACTGTGTTTCCTGCAAGGCTCGGGATTTCTGATTGCGGTTATTTCCATGTTTCTAGGTTTGTGTGATTTTGCTAAAATGCATCACCAACAGCGAATGGCTGCCTTAGGGACGGACAAAGAACTGAGTGATTTACTGGATTTCAGTGCGGTAAGAAACAACGGTGGAAATTAGCAACAGCTGTAAAAAAAAATAATAAATATCTTCTAGCTGCTCTGTTAACAAAAAAAAATCCAGCCAAAAAAACCCCTAAGACAACAAAACCAACCCCAAACTGTGCTCTAAGTACATTGGGCAATTTTTAATCAGCAGCTAGAAGCATGGTAAATATTTTTTTCGCTTAAAAAAAAATCCAAACTGAGTATTTTTAGTCTTTCTGATTGTGTGTGATGGGAGATGCAGGCGCGTTCGCAGCTTGGTTTCATGTCTCGGACGGCTCAAATCATTCCTGCCAAAAGAAACGCCCCGAAAACTGACCATTTCTCATCATTCCATCATACCAGTATTGCACTTTTATTGTGCTTTAGATTTTTGAGCATTGTTGGCACATGAATTAATTAATTGCTAATGAGTCGCTGATATTCTCCTTTCGGTTCTTCCCTTGTTTCGATTTTGGCACATGGAAAGTGCAAAGAAATCCACGACTGTCTCAGTTTAAAGTTTTCCCTGAAATCTCCTATGGCTTCTGCTGGCATTAAAACTGCTCCAACCTTTTCCTACGCGCCCTAGCTAGGATTTGGGGGTGATTTTTGAAGGAAAGAGGGATTTTTGTCCCCCTGGGCTGGTTTGGAGGCCGAACGTTCCGCCGGACGCGTGCACTTGTCTAGTTTTGTCAGGCTCCCCCTCCCCCTCCAGCCCCTTCCTTCCTCTCCCCATCCCCTCCCTTCCCCCCAATATGTCAGGGATATCTCTCTATCCACTTGGTTATTTATTTTGGGGAAGAGCTTTTGCTGGGAGATGCGGGTCTGTTCCTAAAGCCCGGCAAGGCCCCCCCCTTTCCCCTGCGTGCTCCAGGCTGGTGCTGCTGCTCCAGCCTCGGCTTGCGAGGGATGGCTTGGGGAAGTTTGGCCAGGAATCGTAGCCTGCGGCAGCTTCGCAGCCCCCTCTCTGCTTGTTGGTGCACTTTTCCCATTTGTTCCTTGGCTTTTTGCAGGCTCTGACTCAGGGAAGGTGCGTATTATCCACTAGACACGTCGGAGAAGGGAGAAACCAATTAGGGTCGAAATAAACGCTGGGAAGAGAGAGAGGAGCGCGAGAGGGAGGGAGAGGGGGCGAGGAGCGAGCCTGGCTTCCAATTGCTCGGTGGGAGAGACGGAATGAGAATTTAGGGCAGGTGGCACTTTGCATTATTATTATTTGGGTTCCCACATGCCAGGCAAATCCTGGAGCGGGATGGAAATGGACGTTGCTACGTTGATGACCAAGGTTGCGACCCATCCCAACTTATTCCGCCTTTGTCGGCGGGGAGAGGGGAGCGAGCCCCGCTTCCCAGCCTGGAGAACTGCTGGGCACTGGCATGGCTCAAAGGCTGCGGGAAGGGCAGATTGTTTGGGAAGCTAATGAGCCTAATAAAAGCGGGATGCTGGTGGCGAGGGGCGGTGGGGGCTGGAAGGAATCTGGACGCCTTTGCAGGGCTGTGGGGGATGATGGTTCGGGGGAGAGAAACTCCTAAGGAACGTGCAAGGAACTTTGGACTGCCAGTGGACTCGGGAATTGCTTGTTTTGCACTAGTAATGCCTCTTTGTTTTTTTTAGATGTTTTCACCTCCTGTGAGCAGTGGGAAAAATGGACCAACTTCCTTGGCAAGTGGACATTTTACTGGCTCAAGTATGTACCGTTTTTTGTTCCATCCGTAGTGAAAACGTTGGGATTTATTTATCCATAGGCATTACCTTTGTTGTGGTGCTTTAATCTCTTGTGGGGAGCAGATTCGTTCGGATTGCAGCAGAATTATTCCTAAGCACTGCTTATTCTTATTCTTATTCTGATTATTTTTTTTTTTTTCCCCACAAGCCTGGGATGTTTTTAGAGCATTGCCACATATTTCTGATTTTTTAAAAACTCCTGGACTTCTCCACTGTGTAATCATTGCTGAAAATTGCTCTAGTTTTACAGTAGATTTATCTTTTTTGTTAAGTAATTTGAGCCTTGGAGAATTTTTTATTTCCAATTCCAAAGCCTCTCTTTGTCTGTCAGGGGCGATAGTCAAAACCTCTCGTGTGCAAATGAATTTTGTGCATTAGAATTGAAGCAGAATCGAAGGCTGTTGCAGTTAAATAAATAAAACCAAGTATCCGAGGATAAACACCAGGAAAATAAGTCTTTAGGATTAGAGAGTGCTGTTTGCTGATGGAATATTTTTTGGGAATTGAAATCTTCAGGTGAGTTTGTCTTGCTGCTTAGAGCCAGGGCATTTTGTTTTTAAATATGGGAGTGTTTTGGAAGCGTTTCCTGCGATTTAGGTGGACAGTTTGTTCCTTTGGCTATGGCAGGACCGATGGGCATCTCCTGCATTCCCTAAAAACAGGAGTGGGGTGACAAAAGCAGTCTCGGAGGTCTCTGCGGTAGAACATGTGTGGACAATAATTGTCTGGCAGCTCAAGTTTATAGAGAGGCTTTTATGTGCCTGACAAATGAGAAGGAGAACTCCCAAAGATCCCTATTGCACATTTCCTTGCTCTGGGATGGAGTTGCTTTTCCCTGCCTCCGTGTACAGGTGGGGAGTTGCAGTGTTTTCAATTCCCGGACAATTCCACATGCCAGCACACCGGCCGGCGTATTGTTGTGCCTGGATCCGGCTCCGAATCGGGGGAATTTGGGCAAGGCTTCCCTGGAAATCCAGAGAAACCCCTCGTTCCAGAGAGTTGTATGCCTGATATCTGCAGGTTTTGCTCAGTTCAAGACACCTCTTCTCTTTATTCAGTATTTTGTTAGATGCACTGGGATATCAATCGGCTTTTTATTTCCAGAGCAGGATTTCCACTTGGAAGTCGGGCTGGTTTTTTCAGATCAATTTCCACCTTAGCACTCATTTTGTTCCTTTTATTCTATTTAGACTTTAAAAATAACAACCTGGGTTTGTTGTAGCTTCACAAACTTGTTTATATTGTGATTGTAGCAACTTGGAGAATTTTGCTGTAGGGCTGGGATAACTTTCCAAACATGAGCTATACGTTTGAATCCCAGTTTTTGTCCTTTTCTGACATAATTTTTGAAGCGATGTAGCCGGATCTAAAATCTCCACTCTATTTGTTTTCACTGGAGAGGAGCGCGGAGTGGTTGTGCCAGACAAATCAATTTGTCATGCTCAGAGCCCAGTCCATGCAGCAACCACCACTTGGGCTGACAGCAAATGACTCCAGAGTTATATTTAATAATTCCTCCTAAACCTCATCTCCGGAGTCATTTGGATCAGGAGGACAGATCGTAGCAGGGAGTGATTAAATTGTGTTTTATTGTCCTGAAAGCTGAAAGAATTGGAGAGATTTTGACGCATCGGTGTAGGCAGGAGGATGATTTAATGAGCTGCAGGAAGTTAGGAATAAGGAGATACAGACCACTTAAAACAACACCTGAACTCTCCCCCAGACAGAATTCCAAGAGAATTCCCTGACCGCACTGGTGTCTGGTGGTGGAGGATGAAGGAAGAGCTTGGGGACGCGGTGGGCGCCGTGCATTGGTGGTTGTCTGCACAATGGCAGCAAAGGGTGCCTCTGGAAGGGAAAATCAAGGGAATTTTCCACTTGGAATATCTGTTGCTTGGTTATTAGACAAGGAATTTTGCAGTGAGTGCTTGGTGCTTCCCAGAAAGTTGGGGGTGAATCCCCCCGGCTGCTCCCGGGCAGAGGGTGGATGTGTGGCCTGAGGATGGAGTTGGTGGCTATTGTTTGCCTGGGCAGGGGTGTGAGGAGCCGGGGCTTGGGAAATTGGGATTGCATCTGAGGATACCTGGATACTGCTCCAAGAGATGCTTTCTGTGGCGGGATTAAAGGCAGCCCCATGAATAATAGCAGACATAGTCTGTTACTCTAATTATGCAGATGGCTAACGGGGAATTTCAGTGAGCAGGCTGTATCCTGGTTTTGCTCCTGGAAGTTCTCCCTCTGAAGTTTGAGCTGACCTTTAAATCTTCTTCTTTAAAAACAGATTTATTGAGATTCTCTCTGCATTAACCCCAAACTTCTCTTATAGAGGGGAGAAAATAGAGATTAAAAAAAACAAACAGGCCCCCCCGGAGTAATCCCAATCGGGGAAGTGAAACTAACCGGACTTTAGGAAGTGTGGGAATAATTCTTGAGTAAAGTCATCCCAGTGGCTTTTTCCTGAGCTAATCCATGATGCTGTGTTGTGATTTGCAACGAGCGAGGGAAAAGAAAGTAAAGCCCCGTTCCCTTTGAATCCTGAATTCCACAAACATGGCTTCTCCCCATGTTCTGACGCGGGGAGGGCTTCGAGGGAGAAAGGAATGTAACCTGAGCTCCAGCCGTGACATTCCCAGGGAGCATTTTTCACATGAAAGGCTTTTGTCAGCCCAGGAAAGGACCAGGAGTTTCTGTTTGATGTTTGCAGGTGTTCGGCACAGAGCACTGAACCAGGGCTGCAGCCTCTGACCTGCACTGGACGAACTGGGGGAGACTGGAGGGATTGGGAAGCAAACTCCCCTGGAGTTCCCTCCAATTTAGATCGTATTTGGAAAGTGGTTTAATAGCTGTTACTTCAGTTGAACAATGCGCATTCATTGGGCTGAAGTGGGGAGTTGCTTTTTATTTTTCCTGCTTTGTTTGCCCTTTTTTTAGGACAATTGCCAAAATAAAATTCATTTTCTCACATCTCCTAAAATTTTAGGAGGCGTTTGCAATCGCTTCCGTAGTAAATTTATCTGAAATTTATCCTCATTTAAGTGTGAGGCGCTGTGAAATGAAGAGATGATTGCTGGGGATCGGATTTTGAAGCAGCTTTTCCCCCAAGAATTCCCTGGGTCTGTCACATTTGACATATTTCGGTTTTTATCTGTTAATCAAAGCCCACATCTTCCTGATTCCGTTCAGTTTCTGCTCCTTCTATTTAAAGGCTGGAATTTTACCTCCGTTTGGGAGCATCTGTTCTGGATTGCCCACTCTGTAGCTGTTTGAATAGCGTGTGGGTGGGAGCAGAATCAGAGAAAACCAGAATTTTTATCATTGGCCATTCCCATGGCCCAGAAAAAAGGGAAAAATCTCCAATCTTTGCCTGACCAAATCAAGCAAAGTCCCTTTAAAGGATTTAAATCCTCGCTTTTCATTTTGCCATTAGTTTGATTAGGGCTTGGCCTGCATTAGAGCAACAAATTAATACATCTCTAACGAGGGAATCACAAATCCAGCATGCTTTAAATTCCTTGGTTTTTTTATTCGGGATGTTCTGTGAGGAAATTGTAACAAATATTGTGGAGGTTTTTTGAGTGTAGTCTGGTTTTGGAGTGTTGCTTGGTGGGAAAGCTGCAGGATTTTGTTATTATTGTTTGATCATCAAAAAAATTGAATTAAATCGAGGCTTTCTCCGGAAGACGTTTTGGAGCTGCTCAGGTGAGGCACACCTGGAATGTCTGCACAGATCCCGCTGCTCTCAGTAGGAGCAGCATGTGTGCTGGGGAGGATTTCAGAGGCGAGGGATGTGTTTGGGGCTTAGCATGCAGAAATGCCATTTGAAAGAATAAAAAAGAGGAGAAAAAAAAACGCAGAAGAAAAATTTTTGCCTAAAAACCTGCTTTTAAGAAGGAAGTGGTGCAGCGGGTCTGGAGCTGCTGCGGTTCCGTCGGTGGCTCCAAAGGGGAGCCCCTATTTTTCACAGGATGTGTCGGAGAAGAGGGAAAATGATGCTGGAGTTCGGGTGTTGGCTTGGCCTGCGTCGCCCCGCGTTCCCACCTTTGCCAGGCAGCATTCCAGGGCTCCCGAGTGCCGGAGGACCCTCCGGCCCCGGCTGCCTGGGTCGTATTCCTCCTGGGTTTTCCCTGGTGAAAACTCCGTATCTCCACAAAAGCAGCTCCTTCCCGATTTTCCATCCCTAATGTTTCGTAATTATGATTAAGAAGAAGAGGAATGCTGTTACCTCCCATCCTCCCAGCTATGTTTACTCGGGATCCTCCTCCCCTCTGAGCCCTATCCCAGCCGCTTCCGTGGGGGCAGCGAGAGACCCACGCTCTGGGATTTGGAACTGGCCCGAGCCAGCCCGGAGCACACTTGGAGGAGGAGCGGGATATTGAGTTCCAGAGCAGAAATCGTGGATCTTACTCGCAGGAACTAACTGAGCGTGGCCTGCAAAGGACGCTCCGGAGCCGCAGCCACCTTCAGTCCCTCAGATAGTTAAATCTGGGAGCTGCGGGCCTGTCGTGGTAATTAAACAGATAAACCCAGCTCAGTCATTCCTGCTGGATAATGGAGATGGGGATTTTTAGGTGCTTTTTGTCATCCTCGTTCCGTGCTACCTTGTCAGGGCTCCAGAATATATTTAATAATTCAGAATTCCCTGTCGGAGCGACTGAACCGCTCCGGGGCCGCATCTAGCCAAATGTCACTCGGTGTGGGGACACTGTGCCTGCCCTTGCCAAGTTTAGCAGGAACAGGAATGATGGTTCACATTATTCCCTGGATCTGAGGGATCTGGGAACAAAGCGTATCTGTTAAACCAGGGAACTTAGGCCTGGCTCGGAGTTCAGTGGGAGTACAAAGCTTGCTCAGGGGAAAAAAAACATGTGAGGTACAATTTGGCTTCTTCCCATTCGATTTGTACTCGTGCCACTCCCAAATTCACATGGATTTTTGTCAGAGGCAAAAGTGGCTTCCACGGCCTGAATTCCCAAGGAACATGAAATAGGCACAAATAATCCTGGGAACACCAAATTTTCATCTTTCACCACTTGGTTTTTGGCTACTGCAGGAATAAACTGATTTAATTTTTTTATCTCCCCCACCCATTATTTAAAGAGAATTTGGGAATTACTTGGATATTTTCCTTATGTAGGAAGTCAAAGGATTTAGGCCCCTGCTTTGGGATTGCAGGAATGTTGTGAAGAAGCTGCTTGATGTTTTTTTGACAGGATCAGCAAATCTCTTGTAGTATTGTAATGAGGAATAAGTTAAATAACACAGGAACAACTAAACCACAGGAACATATAGAATGGAATTAAGTTATGGAAGTTTGTTCTGTTAATTGCTGAAATATCTCTGGAATCTTGGAGCACTAAAAGCTGTCCTATAAACAGTTTTGCTTTGAGCTTCAAATGATTCCTTTTGCATTTTTTTCCTTCATCTGCTCTGATAAACAAAGTCATTTTGGAAGCTTTACAGCTCAAACATTTACTCCTCATGGTAAACTTTTTTGTAGCTGGAAATTTGGGGCTCTGCAAATCCCAGGAAAAAGGGAGAGGCCCGGTGACCTGTGATTTTCAGGGACTGATACCCTGATGGGATTTAAATCAGCTCCGGTCAGCCAGCAACAGCTCTGCAGTTGTTTTATAACGAGCGGTTATGGTTTAAAGGTCTTTTCCCAACGTTTTCCCAGATACCAGGGCGGTGGACGTCAGAGAGAAAAGCTGGAATAACCTGGGAATGTTTCATATGATGTAGCATAGAAAATGAATGTGCATGTAATAGGATGTGCCGTCTGCCAGTGGCTGCTCCGTGGAGTTCCTGCCGTACCTCGGCAGCCAGGAGGGATGACAGCGCTTCAGCCCGCTCCCCAGAATAATTGAATTGGCCCTTATTTATCGGCAAAAGTAGTCACCGAATTTCCTCCCGCAGCTGATGCTGCCCCTCAGTCGGTGGCAATGAGATGTGGAGGGGCCTCCACTGATTCCTGGTCATCTGCGAGGTGTCCTGTGCCCAAAATCCACCTCTGTGCCCTTTTTGGGCTGGAAATTTGGGCGCAAATTCCTGGGCTGGTAACACTGACCTGCTAAATTTGCATCTTGGGGCTGTTTGCAGGGAAAACTGCCTGGCAAAGCAGAGGATTGGAATGCCCAAATTCTTAATTAATTTAAAAAAATTTTTAAGGGCTCTTGTGGAATTTCTTTTCCTACCAAACTCTGTTAGGAAAAGCCTGGAGAAAGGTTGGAGTGTTTATTCCTTCCTCCGAGCTAAACACTGGGCAGTTGAGCTGCATCCAGCCAGGTGGATGGAAAAATGGGATCCTTTGGGTGGATTTTGGATGCACTGCTGGTGTGAGAGCTTCGTGGCAGTCACCACATCTTTCAAGACTACTCCTGGTAGTAATGACAGTGGTAGCTGTGTCCCATTGTTGTCTGCGCTGGTGTGCATCCAGTTTGGAACCAGTGCTGCCGGACTGTGGAATCTGGCCGATCCTCTGAGCCTGGCGCTGGCTGTCGCGGTTTGGCACGGCCAGGGCCTCTCCTGTGGGCGCCGTGTCCTTTACTCGGGGTTTGCTCGCAGGCTGCACCGGGTCTGTGGCACAGCAGTGCCCTGGCACCGGGGCCCGGAGCAGGAGCAGAGGGGCTGAGGCTCCCGAGCTCTCTGACTCCCAGGAGAGGGGAAGCGGCTCCGGCTCTGGGCTCGGAGCGTTGGCAGGTTGGCCATGCAGGATGCAGGCGGCATTCCTGGCAGGGTTCCCGACAGCTCCGGCCCTTCCTGCCCTGCGCCCAGCTTCCCAAGGGCAGGGCATTATTGTGTGGATATGGCACCCTGGGCTGGCATAGGGGTGGGAATGTATAGGCTTCCTTCTTTGTCGTATATATGTGTGACACCCTGCTTCATTGTGTGTGTGTCACCCTGCTTCATCACATATATGTGTGTGGCACCCTGCTCTGCCATATGTATGTCTGTGGCATTCTGCTTTATCATATAGGTGTGTATATGGCACCTTGCTTTGTCACATACGTGTGTGTGTTTATGGCACTCTGCTTTGTCACATATGTGTGTGTATATGGTCTCCTTGGGCATATGGATGTGTATATGACACCCTGCTTTGTCACACATGTACATCCCTTTGTCGTGTGTGTGTGTGTGTGTGTGTGTGCGCGTGGTCCCTTCTTAGTCACGTGTGTATGTCACCTCCTCCATCCTACACATGTGTATGTGCTCCATCCTATATGTGTGTGTGTATGTACTCCACCCTATATGTGTATGTACTCCATCCTATGTGTGTGCTCCATCCTATATGTGTGTGTGTATGTACTCCACCCTATATGTGTGTGCTCCATCCTATATGTGTGTGTGTGTGCTCCACCCTATATGTGTGTGTGTGCTCCCCCCTATATGTGTGTGTGCTCCATCCTATATGTGTGTGTGTGCTCCACCCTATATGTGTGTGTGCTCCATCCTATATGTGTGTGTGCTCCATCCTATATGTGTGTGTGCTCCATCCTATATGTGTGTGTGCTCCATCCTATGTGTGTGCTTCATCCTCTGTGTGTGCTCCATCCCGTGTGTGTGTATGTTCTCCACCATGTGCTCCATCCTGTGTGTGCATCCTAAATGTGTGTACACCTCTATGCTCCATCCTATGTATGCTCCATCCTGTGTTTGTATATGCTCCATCCTATGTGTGCTCTGTCCTATATGTGTGTGTATGTGCTCCATCCTATGTGTGTGCTTCATCCTCTGTGTGTGCTCCATCCCGTGTGTGTGTATGTTCTCCACCATGTGCTCCATCCTGTGTGTGCATCCTAAATGTGTGTACACCTCTATGCTCCATCCTATGTATGCTCCATCCTGTGTTTGTATATGCTCCATCCTATGTGTGCTCCATCCCATATGTGTGCTCTGTCCCATCTGTGTGGGCTCCATCCCATGTGTGCTCCATCCCATGTGTGCTCCGTCTCATCTATGTGTGTGTGCACCACCCTATACATGTGTGTGTGTGTATGAGCTCCATCCTAAAAGTGTACGTGTATGTGCTCCACCCTGTATGTGTGTCCGTGTCACCCTGTGGTCCCGGCTAAGTGTATGTTAAAAACCCAAACCAAAACCCTATGGAATATCAAGGGCGCGGAGATCAGGATTTCTGCCGGGGGGATCGTAGGGGTGCACGAGTGGGAAAACACGGAAATCGCTGGATTCATTCTTAGGCATGGATGTAATCCTTATGGAAACAGGGATTCGGTTCTTTTTGTTCTGTAGTATCTGAAAATCAGACTCGCTCCTGGTGCTGTTTTTCCTGCCTGCATAGCTCCTGAAAATTTGGGATTGTGGGGTTAACGTGCTTTTCCTTTGCCTGTACATTTAAATACGCTCGAGCTATTTGATAAATAACTGCTCCCAAGCTTTGGTGATATTAAATCCAGCTAAATAAGATTCCCCGTGGAATATCGAGGCTCTAATTGAATCTCAGGGGTTCTGGGCCCGTTCACAAACAGCCTTTGAGTTGTTTTTGTTCCTGACGTCAGCCCAGGGCTTGATTGAATTATGGCCTTGGACTGCGGGAGCACCTGCCAGGGCCGCTGCACTGAAGGGTCCAGCAGCGTTTCCAGGACAAACCTCGCTGGGAAGTTTGTAGCTGGGGTACAAACTTCCAGCCTGGAAGCAAAGCTGGCAGATCCAAATAAATTCCCTCAATTCTCCTCGTTCCTTGGCGATGCTCCGGTGCTGCTCCTTGGGTGCGTCCCTGTTTGAGGTGACTGCGGGATGTGACAGAGGAGAGGCTGAAATATTGGGATCTAATGAAATGACACAAAAGAGATTTGTTTCTTTGGGATTTTGGGAACAAAGACAGGCAGGGAAGAGGCTGGGACAGAGTCAGGCGCTGCAATTCCCGTGGCACGAGGCTGTTTGGGTGGACTTTGGGAATACCTGTGAGCAGTCTGTCTCTGCTGAGACTTCCAGAGGGCACAGCCTGGTTTTCCTCATTTTTTGAAGGGAGAAGTGACAGCGGGTATTGTGGGAGAGGAGCAGGGATGAGGCTACTGCCTTCCTGATAAGGCAGATCCAACGTCAGAGCTGGAACAAAGTGGCCTGAGAGCTGGAGTGAGTTTTGCCTGAGACTATGGCAGCCTGCCCTGGGTTCATCCACAGGAGCATGCGAGCTCTTTGGCCTCCTGCTTTTCCAGGATTAGCTGTTTTCCTTGGATTGTGCATAAAATGATGTGTTAGGGCCTGAGCAGAGCCCAGATGATTCTTTATTCCGCAGGGTCCGAGTTGTCAGCAAGCGTCGCTTCACTTGGGTTTTCTGTCCCTAATCCCTTTGTTGATTTTATACTCTTTGGAAACATGCACTCACTTAGGAAATCCTGGGTCTTGTTGGATAAACAGAGGAAAATTCCCATTCCTAAAATTAGCTGTTTTGTAAACACCACAAATTAGAGCATTAATTTATGAACCGGCACATTAACAAATGGACATCGGGCTTTTCCCTCTCCTAATGTCCTCATTTATATTCCACAGATTTTTTGTCTTATTTATACGCCATATATTTTTTGCTTATATTCCATATATTTTTTCCCATTTTTATTCCATAGATTTATTTGTTCACCCTGTGATCTCTGCCTTTTAGAAGCGATGTTAATTAGCAGCCGCGCGGTGCCGAGCGGTCGCGCCGTGCTCGTGTCGAGCTTTGATTAAGAGCTGTGGTCAGTGTGGGACAGTGATGCTTCCCATGACTGGAGTGCAAGGCAAATCCTGGGAATGTGTTGCTATCCAAGTAGGAAGTTAACCTGGAAGGGTATCCAGGATCAGAACAGAAGGCCAGAGCTTGGCTTTTATCCGCTTGCCGGCTCCGTCGCGCGCCGTTCCTTGCACAGGTGCTGCTTCCCTGGCCGTGGCAGAAATCTTTAACCAGAAAACTACTGCGATCAAATTTTGTCCTTTTCCTTTTAGCCGCAAGCCCAATTTAGCTGAAGCGCAAGAATATTGTCAAATTGAAAATAAATTTATAGATAATGTAGAGAAAGTGACTTGTTTAGGACCCGAAAAGCCCTTCATTATCTGAGCACTGCGGGGCAAGATTTGGGCTTTTGGGGGCAAAATTGGGTCTTTTGGGGGCAAAATTGGGTCTTTTGGGGACGAAATTGTGTCTTTTTCGGACAAAATTGAGGTTTTTTGCAGCACAAAGCCAGAGTTGAAAGCTCTGTCATTTCTTTGTGAGTGTGATATGGGGCAGTGGTGAAACACATTCCAAAACCAAGGATTCTCCTGTGTCCAGCCTGCAGGCTTGCCTGGATGTGACTTAGGCAGCAACTCCAGCCCCTTTAATTCCAGCCTTCTCTTGTCTTGTCTAAGGTGCAGAAGAATTCTTTATTTAACATTTAGGAGGGGAGGAAGGAAGTGAAACCCCTGTGAGCCAAAACTGAGCAGATAAAGTCATTTTTATTTGCATTTTTCCGCTCCTGGAATCCCCCTCCCTGCAAGTGCTTGTAGCCATCAAACCACGGTATCTGACTACAAGGGGAGGATGAGTTCTCTTAAATATTATGTTAAAACTTTAAATAGAGATAAAACTGGTTTTTTAACGTCTTTTGAAGTGTAAAATAAATCCTGTGGCTCTCGGGCACAATTGTGGTGTTGATAAACAGGGCAGGGCCTAATGGCGAGTTGTTCTTTCCTTAATCCAAAAGAGCAGGAGCTTAAATAGAAAGTGCAGGATTATAAAAGAAGCTGCTTTATTCCTTTTTATTTTTTAGAAGAGAAAGTTGTTTCCTCTTATTCAGCTCAGCGCCGGAAAAATCAACTTGTGGTGGTGTCCAGAGGGGTGGGGTGGAGCCCTCAGAGGGAACAGGGAGCCGTGCAGGGTCACAAGTGCCGTGTGTTCACTGGAGTCACTTGGGAATTTTATTAATAATATTTACAAAGATATTTTGCTGGTTTAAGCCCCTTCCCTTGCCCGTGGCTGTCGGAAAGAGCTGGTGCAGGAGGGAATTGCGAGCAAACCGGGATAATCTGTCGAGCAGACTCCGATTTGCCTGTGCTGTTGCTCGGAATTCGATGGAAAAAGGGCAGAAAAAAGCTGAATAAGGCCAGGAGTGAATTCAGAGCCGCGAGCTGACACTGAAGGCAGGGGTTGGAGGCAGAGCATTGTTCCCGCTCCTGGCTGCTGTGCCGGGAGCCAGGGAAGGGAAGGGAAGGGAAGGGAGGCCGGGCTGCTGGCTCGTGTCACAGATGGCACCCATCTCCCTACTGCGACTTGGATCAAACACTGGCGTCTTAATCGAGCGGAAGCATCGAGGTGCCTCCCTGGAGATAAGGCAGCCTTATCCCTCTTTAAGATAAGGGTTTAAGGTGCCTCTTTCAAGGGATCCGTCTTCATCCCGCTTGTAAAGCCGGCTCGGGGACTGCGGCCCTGTTTGAGGTGGCTGGAGTTAAACGGGATGAATCCCATCCCAACCGTCCCCTGGGGCTGCTGAAACCTTGATTTCTGGGAAATTTGTATTTGTCTTTAGACCCCCAAACACTTCTGCTGTCTCTGAAAAATCGGGAGCCCACCTGATATAGCCTGGCAGCCCCAGCCTGCGGCATTTTCCGTTCTTATTTATGGATTTATTACATTTATCTCATTTATTGAAGACTGCCACTGTGCTTGGTGTTGTGCTTTTCCGAGGGTTAATTGGTTCCAGTTGCAGAGTTAATTGATTTCGCTTGGCTCCCAAGGAGGAGATGTGAAATGGAGGCTCTTCCGAGGGTGACACTTCCCAGGAGAGGCAAACACCTCCTCTCCCCTTCCTGCGAGGTACAATTCTCTTTTGGACCTGAAGAGAGGGAATATTTGCCGCCTCACCGTTTCGTCTCATCCTAGAAAATTCCTTCCAAGTGGCAGGGAGTCTCTGCACTCCTCAACATCCCCAGTATTAGCAGCTTTGGGTTTGCTTCCAAGGCGGTGACTAATAGCAGCAGATTCCAGCTCGTTATTCTGACACTTTTGACTCAGTCCCAATTTTGCCTTCCATCCACGAGCTATTTTGCTCTCCCAAAATCATTGTGACAACTTCTTTTTCCAACTTGAAAAGGGTTTGGAACTTCAGAGTTTCTTGAGAGGACTTTTAGGAAAAACATCTCGTTTAGTGATGGTTCCGTATGGAGTTATCAAAAATTTGGGCAGCTCGCTGCCTAATCCTGGATTTAGGATTTTTTTGGTGTCCATCTCGCTCAGAATTATGACAAACAGCTACTTCTCTTTGTCATTAGAGGCAGCTAATTAATAAATACGGGAAAGATAACGTGGAAAATGCTATCTGGGCACTGCGGCTTGGGAACTTTGACTTTCTTTTCCTGGAGTCCTGCAATGGTTTGGGTTGGGAGGGCCTTTAACACTCACCTTGTTCCCACCCTCTGCCGTGGGCAGGGAACCTTGCACTACCCCAGGCTGTTTTCTGGGAATAGGATGTGCTCCAGCTCCATAGGTACTTGTGAAGGCGCTTCCTCGTATCCTTCCCTTTTATCCATCAATGGAAAATTAAAGCTCCCGTTTCCTGGTTGCTTCGTTGGCTGAAGCCTCCTTCAAGCGCACATCCCATAATTTGGCTTATTCAGCTCCTCCTCGTGCTCGTGGTTGTGTTCCATTCACCTCCAGCATGGATTGGGGGAGAGGGGAAGGATGAATATGGATGAATGGATGAGTACAAGTGCGGGGAGTGATTTTTAGCGCTTCTCCTGTTCCGTTTGTCAGGCTCACATGGAAAACTGGCAAGCTCGGGCCCGTGGTTTGAATCACCGAGTGCACTTCATGTGCTCTTCCCCGGATATGGGAAGCAATGAGAATTTTCCTGCTGACTTCCCTAGGAGGAGTTTTTTCCTGGAAAGGGTCAGGCGCTGGCAGGGGCTGCCCAGGGAGGTGTTGGAGTCCCTGTCCCTGGAGGTGTCCGAGGAACGCCTGGATGTGGCACTCAGTGCTCTGCGCTGGATCGGTCACAGGTTGGACTCCATGGTCCTGGGGGCTTTTCCAGCCTCAATGATCCTGGGAATAGGTGAGCTTGGAAAAAGAGGGCTCTGCTTATTTATTTAAGCTTGCCCAGAAGAACCATTTTTTCTCCTATTCCCCTTAGGATTTCACTGGGATCCGATATTTGCAGGGACCGAAAAGTTGTTCCTTCCAGCATTTTGAAGTGACTTAAAAATGGTCTTCTCCATCAATTTGTAAGGATGCGGAAAACATTTTTCCCTTTTAAAAAAATTCCCTGCCATCCTTCTCACCAGTGCACGCTCCGCATTTCCTTGGCCTACCGTTAAATATAAACATATTTTAAAAACCAGGGATATATTCCCACACACTGCATTATCCTGATCCGGCGTAAGCATCTGTGGTTGTAAGTGCACTTCATTTCACCTAATTAAGTTATTTAGTCATTTACACATTAGCGATGTACTACAGATTCCACTCTGACAGGAGCGGCGTGTAATTACACCCCGCTTCTCCCTGCTCCATTAGGGCCGGGATGGGGCCGGATCAGCCCAGCCCCAAAGCCGTGGGTGAAAAGAATGAGGAGTCGTTGAGGCCAGATGAAGGGAGCGGCTCCAGGGGTGCAAGCAGCACTTGGCCCCCAGTTATCTTCTCCCAGTATGGAGAGACGGAGAGTACTCTCAGGAGCTTTCCTGAGGTGAACCAAAGGCCAGTCACCATTGCCTGATTGCTGGTGTTGGTTTCCAAGGTTGGAATTCCTGAAATTAATAAGGTTTGTGAAGGCACAACTAGATTTGTTTGGGTTTTGCTCCTGGATTTTGGTGGTTTCCTGATGGAAACCGATCTTCCGAAGGTTTGGCTTCCATCCATCGCTTCCTTCCTCCATCTGAGCTCCTCCTCAGTGAGGCTGGATTCTTCGCTGTGAGGGTGGGGAGGCCCTGGCACAGGGTGCCCAGAGCAGCTGTGGCTGCCCCTGGATCGCTGGCAGTGTCCCAGGCCAGGCTGGACGGGGCTGGGAGCAGCCTGGGACAGTGGGAGGTGTCCCTGCCCACGGCAGGGGGTGGCACTGGATGAGCTTTAAGGTCCCTTCCAATCCAAACCCATTCCATGGTTCCATGAGTCCTACCAAAGGTGAGTTCCATTGGCTTTGCCAGAGGAAGGATCTCATGCAGTCCCGACACGCTGAATTCCACGCGTGTACAATGCTAGGAGTTGGCTGTGACTTCCCGAAATTCCGTGGATCCGTGCCAGGCTCGCGCTCGTGCAGCTCCAGCTCCTCTTTGCTGTTGTCGCGGCACGGAGCGCGCCCGATGTGCAAAGTCAGCGCTATTTAAAGCGCTCGGTTCGCAGAGGAAACACCTCTAACCTTCCAGTGTGGGAATGAGATGGCAGCCTACTTCTGGAGCTTCCCCAGGTTTTTCCATGAGCATGGCTTTGCTTCCATCAGGGAACTTCTCCGGGGAGTGAAATAGTGCAGACGTTGGATGTTGTCACTTCTCTTAAAAGAGACGCCAGCGATGACATCTTAGAGCATCACACACAGTTACAGTAGGAGGCATGGGTTCAAGGTGTTCCCTGCTTTCATTCCTGGCCTTCTTGAAATTAAGTGGCTAGATCCTTGGGATGAAGAGGGAAATTTCCTCCTTCAGCTGGAATTTCTAGATCTGTGTTAAATTAGCCATTTGCACTTTCCTTGGGATACAGTTCAGGGCTGGGGAGCTCTGAGAGAGCTGGAGAGGAACTTTGGACAAGGGCCTGGGGTGCCAGGACAAGCGGGAATGGCTCCCCACTGCCAGAGGGCAGGGCTAGATGGGATATCGGGAAGGAATTCCTGTCTGTGAGGGTGGGCAGGCCCTGGCACAGGGTGCCCAGAGCAGCTGTGGCTGCCCCTGGATCCCTGGCAGTGCCCAAGGCCAGGCTGGATGGGCTTGGAGGCACCTGGGACAGTGGAAGGTGTCCCTGGGCTGGATCAAAAATAGCTGTGGATGGATATGGAAACAATGGGAGCAGTAAGAAGGATAAAGCAAGTGCTTATTTGAGATTTTGCTGGTTTTAACGCTTATTAATGTTTATTTGAACTCCGAAGGTGAGGACCAACTTTCCCAGTTTCCTGTCACACGAGTCGCTATCCAAAGGCAAATATCCCCGATGGAAAACCAGAGAGCCTACGTAGATCTCTTTGGTCTCACAGGCAGCCCATTAATTTGCTCAAATTAAATATTATCTTTAAATATTGCAAGGTTAAATGTCCACTGATAATGGATTTAGACGGCCATTAAGGCCTAATTGCTCCCTAATGGAGTTGGCCAAAGACATTTATTTGATAGAACTTCTTGAAAAGGGACTAAAAGCACCAGGAGGGTTTTTTTCCACTGGTCTTTTTTCATATCCATGTAGGAGATTAAATTCCATTTTCATTTAACGCTGTGGGACCTGGTCTGGAGAATCACAGAATCCCAGAATCGCTGAGGTTGGAAAAGACCTCCAAGGTCATTGAGTCCGACCTGTGACCGATGGTCAACCAAGGAGAGATTCCAGGGTGGCTGGAACAAACTGGGAGGATGATCCCAGCTGCTTCAGACCTTCTTCCTCCCCACAGCTCCTGGCAGGAGGGTGGAACCAGGGGAGGGTTGGGAATCTTCTCTCAGGAAGAAGCTACAGGACAGGAGGAAACGGCCTCAGGCTGTGCTGGGAGGGTCAGGCTGAGCACTGGGGGGAATTTCTCCATGGAAAGGGTGGTCAGGCATGGCAATGGGCTCCGCAGGGAGGGGGTGGAGTCCTCATCCCTGGAGGTATCCAAGGAGTGGCTGGAGTCTGGTCTGGGTGATCCCGTGGGGATCGGGCACCGCTTGGACTCCACAATCCTGAAGCTCTTTTCCAACCTAAATGGCTCTGAATTGTCCTAGGCTGCAAATCCCATTCCCTGGAAGTTTCCTGCTCAGTTTTCAGCGGTCTCGCAGGACTTTTTTACGGCAGGAAGAAGATAAATATCCATATTTTCTTGGACAGTGGCTCGTGTTTCAAGCCTGCAAGGGCCTTAATCGTGAGGAGATGTTATCCTGTAAATGGGATGTTTTTCTTCTCCAGCAATGTTTAATGAGATCCTATCAAGGAAAAGACTTCCTTAAAAGAAAGGAAAATGCTGCTCTCCCTGTCACAGTTTTATTTCAGCAATTAAAACATCTCTGGGACATGGTCCTGCTTGGCTTTTGCCTTTTCCATGCAGTTCATGTCATGGCAATAATGAATCAGGCGGAATTTTGCTTCCTTTTCCCTGTTCTGAATCTCCTGAGAGAAAACAAGAACCAGAGTGATTCACAGGAAATCATTTGTAGGAGTTTTTGGGATTCAGAATTAATTTAGAAGATGGATTCCAGAAAGATTTGGCCTTTATCTTCTTGGTTTTCCCTAAAAATACAGCGGAGAGGGATGTGATGAGGACAATCCATCACTCCAAGGAGCACAGGTGACCCGCTGAACATCCAGTCCGTGTGTTTGAATTCTGATGCTTTCATTCCAAACCTTTGGGTGGATTCGGACTCAGTTTGTAGAATCTGATTTTTTTTAAGGATAAAATCCCAGGTTTGGTAGGTTTTGTCCCTCAGGGATTAGTGAGACATGCTGTGTGAGCAGGGCTTCCTTATTCCGTGCTTCCCTGCACAAAGTACTAGGATAATAAATATGTTTCCAGTGGAAAAGTTGCTTGTGCAGGAGGAGTTCTTAGTTTGGATAAGGGGGAAAAACCCTTTGGTGTGTCTGGGATAGCACGGATCCATGTGGAGCCGCCCAGCCTGCCTGGTCACACTGAGAGACCCTTGGCTTCCCCTTGGGCTCCTTCCACAAAGGTGCCGGAGATTTCCTTTTCCGTGGAAAGCTCTTCTGTTGATTCAGAACGCATGAAACACATTTGGAAAATTAATTATCTATTAATTAATCCTTCCCCATTCTTGCCG
This sequence comes from Rhagologus leucostigma, assembly GCA_013397725.1. Lineage (NCBI taxonomy): Eukaryota > Metazoa > Chordata > Aves > Passeriformes > Rhagologus > Rhagologus leucostigma. The sequence goes on along the minus strand of VZTD01006196.1, from coordinate 66,468 downwards.
TATTTGATGGCTTTACCATATCCATGGAATGCTATTTTTGGGGTTTATAATTGGCTTGATGAGGCGAGGAAGGAAAACAAACTGGGATGCAACAAAATGGGAAAAAAATGCAACGAAACCCCCCAAAACCTGCAAAGCTAACAGACCTCTAAACAGGGATTTTTTTTTTCCCCAGCAGTCATTCCAAGAGGAAATCAAGGAATGGGTTTATTTGTAAGTCCTTTTACCTCCGGGTTCAGGGCGGCCCTTTCCCTGGAGCGCCCCTTCCTTCTGCGCCTTTAGCCTGATAATCTGGATGGATTTGGGGAAATTCCCAGTGTGCAGTAGGGAAAAATAAACCTGTGCTTTTGGTGTCTGGCTTGGCTTTCCATGCCGCCGCCTGCTCCGAACTCTGCTCCACTCGCACGGAGAAGTGGGACAAGGAGCAAATAGGAAATCCTTGTTTTCCACAAGAAATGCTGAAAACCATCGTTTTGTCTTTGTGCCATGTACTTGCAAAGTTTGAGAGTCAAAAAATGGAAAGCAGGAAGCAAAATCCTCTTGTTTTTCCATCTTTGCCCAAGACGAGTCATCTTGTTTGCGTCCCTTTTTTAACCATTTCCCGGGAATCCGTGGTGGTTCTTTTTTACTATAGATCGAGGCAGGGATTCCTGAGAGAACAAGTGGGATCCCAGTAAAACGGAGGCTTTGATTGATTTATTTGGAAAATCAGCGCCGGGGTGGGCTGGGTCTGAACTCCAACCTCCTTGGGAGGGAGCAGAGCCGAAACAAAGAGGAGGATCCTTCCCCAGGAGCTTAAAGCGGGAATCTAAAGCAAGGCAGAACAGATGGATGGACAGATTGGGGAGCCCGGGAAAACAAAGAGCCGGTATTGTTGGGCAGGAATCGCTGCGCTCGGCTCATCCCGGCAGCTCCACCAAACCGGGGCTGCAATAATGGGCGGCTCGGGCAGCCGGCTCTGGAACACCGGGACGCAGGCAGGGAGCGCGGGCACGAGCGTTCCCGGCTGCGTTTGGAGTTGGGAGAGGCTGGAGAGGCAGCGGAGCTTTGGGGCGGAGGTGGCAGTGGAGGGAATGAGGAGAGTGTGGATGGGATCGCTGGGAACCCAAACCGTTCCATGATTCTGTGGTTTCAGTGGGAAGGCTGTGAGAAAGAATGGGAAATGCTGCTCCAGGGTGTTTTCATTTTATGCTCAGCTCCTGTAAAACCAGTTTTTCTCAGGAGAAAGGGAGGCTGCCGTCAGTGCGGGTTTCATCCCGCAGGAATTCTGGTGGCATTCCGGATTCTCCCCCCGGCCAGGCTGAGACTCCTGGAGTGGAGCGCTGTGTTAGGTGTGCTGTGACTGCCTGTCTCCTCGCAGTCCCCATTCCCACTGAAATGTCCAATGGCTCTCATCAGCCAGCATTGCCACTTCCTATGGAATCCTGCAAATGTTCCTCTGGCTCCTCTCTGCAGGGACAATGGATAAAATGAGCTGGAACGGGAGGGCTGTGTTTGAGGCTCGGGGCTTCTGCAGCTGCTGGTGCTGCTGCTGGAATGTTGAATAGCCTGGGATTCACAGCACTCACCCAATAACTCCAGATAAAACCACTCCAAATGCTCCAGCACTTTTCCTTTTCCACGCAATTTCCCGCCCGGGCGCTGGAGTGGTGCTGGAGAAAAGGATTTCTGTGCTGGGAAGCAAACAAGGAATGGTTTGGTCACTGCGAGCAGCAGCTGTGCTGGTGGGATTGGAGCAAACTGAATGCGACAAGGAAGGCTTTATGCCTTGGGACCCTGTGGAACAGGCCTGGCCTCCCAGGGAAGCGGGAATGTGCTCCCGACGTCTCGGATGGCGAAAGGAAGCCACAAGTTGTGGAGGTCTTGAGTGGCCTAACAGATATTTATGAATGTTTCTTCCTCTGGATAGTGCCCTGTCTGTGTCAGGAATCATGGAATGGTTTGGGATGGAAGGGATTTTAAGGATCATCCCATTCCAACCCCTGCCAAGAACAGGTTGCTTGTTCCCTTTCGGGTTGCTCCAAGCTCCATCCACCCTGGCCTTGGACACTTCCAGGGCAGGACATGGCTCTTCCTTTTCCTTGACTTTTTCCCTCCTCCTTCTCCACTTTGATTGATGGAAACGCTCCCTGGGAGTTGTTTCTTGCCATCCTTGAAAAAACCCTGGAAGCACAAAATGTTAGAATAGTGTTAAGTCTATTTTTGACGGAAGGCTGGAAATGTAAACCCGGGGCCGATCCGCTGGAGGGAATGATCAAGGCAGGATTCTTAAATCCTGGGAAATTGCTAATTTATTAATTTTCTCGCCTAATTTTGATTTCTGGTGCCACCCGGCCCCAAAGCCGAGTGAATGGCTGAGGGCTGATTTGCATCTCACAGGAATAACAAAATCAAATCCATCCCTCCTGTTCCCTGCTTTCCTTTGGAATTGAAGAGGGGGTTCTAGAGGTCCAGACATACTTTGGGAAGAGCATGAGCCAAGATCTCAGCAGGTTTTATTCTAAAGGAATGGGGTGGATTCTGTCGGCTCTGGGGATGGATCCTGTCCGCCTGAATCCTTTGGAATTGCTCCCAGGCACAAGCACAGGGAAGCAGAGTGTGCAGCGTCTGCTCCTGGGCGCTCTGGAGCCGGGCTGGAAATGCTGGGGGGGTTCACCTGGAGAAGGGAAGGATCCAGAGGGACCTCGGAGCCTCTTCCAGTACCTGAAGGGGCTCCAGGAGAGCCAGAGAGGGACTGGGGACAGGGAATGGCTTCCCAGTGCCAGAGGGCAGGAATGGGTGGGATGCTGGGAAGGGATTGCTGGCTGGGAGGGAGGTGAGGCCCTGGCACAGGGTGCCCAGAGCAGCTGTGGCCGCCCCTGGATCCCTGGAATGCAAAGGTGACATTCCCTCAATCCTTCCTGTGGCTGCCTCCGGCTGTGCTGGCAACCGCAGCAGGATGAGGTCAGGCGAGGTGACATCGCTGTCCCCATGCTGCTGGGTCAGGGAGGTCACGCTGAATTCCCTGTTCCTCAGGACTCGCTCCAGAGCTCCGCGGTGACAGAATCCACACTCCTTGGCACAGCCAGGCCTGTCTTGTACCCAGCTCCCGTTCCGTTCCAATCCTGCTTTTACTCCTGCAGGAATGTCAGACTTGTTGGAGATGTTCCAGACTTGAACAGATGTGAATAAGATCCTGGAACAGGAATGTGGTTTTGGTTTTTCCCTCTTTTTTTTCTTTTTGGGAACACCCACCTAAGTGCACCTTGCCCTCTGTGTGCAGGAGCTGATTTAATCAAGCTTTCATTCCGGGCTGGCTCCATCCTGCTCCAGTTGTGGGGAATATCCCGTTCATGGTGCGGGATCCAGCTCTAGCCGCCCGATTTCCACAGGCACTGGGGGCTGGATCTGCAGACAGGGATCTCAGAGGATTTTGGGCAGCACGGAGCTCACTTGTTGTGGATGTGCTGGATGGTGTTTGGAGCAGCCTGGGACAGTGGGAGGTGTCCCTGCCCATGGCGGGGGTGGCACTGGATGGGCTTTGAGGTCCCTTCCATCCCAAAGCATCCCAGGATTCTGCGATCGCTGGGAATCGGGTATCCAGGCGCTTGTGGAAATGCTGCTAAGCACCGACCTGCCCCTTTAAATCCCTCTTAGAGGTTTGGCTTTAAAACTGAAATCCAGGGAAAAAACAACAAATGAAATCAGTGGCAGAAGTGACCGAAAGCAGGCGAGGGGAGCCGAAAACTCGGCTCGCTCGGATTTGATTCATCCCTGAAACAAGCTGGAGACTTGTGAATTTTCCCAAAGTGCCATGGCAACATCCAGCTCTGTTTTGCAGCTTAGGAAATGTATTTTTGGAACTCCTGACTCACCCCCTTGAATATTTCTGCTGGACTAGGAGAATGTGTTTCCTTTTGCTTTCGTGCCACGATTCAGCAGGAAGAGAGGAGCAGCCCCCTCCTGGTTTGCATCATGTGCTGGCCGGGAGTGCTGGGAGCGCTGGGATGGGCTCCCTGGGGGGATGGAGCTCCGAGCTGTGGTCTCGAGTCCCATATGGGCTGGAGAGTGGATAGCCAAGGCTGGAATAAATACAAGCACCTTGTATTTAAGGCAGAACCAGATACCAGGTTTTCCAGCACTCCTAGAGAATCATGGGATGGTTTGGGTCGGAAGGGGTTTTAAGGATCATCCTACTCCATGGGCAGGGACACCCTCCACTAGCCCAGGTAGCTCCAAGCCTCATCCAGTGTGACCACGGAGGTGCTCCGAGGGCTGGAGCCCCTCTGCCCTGGGAGAGCTGAGGGGTCCAGACCAGAGAAACGGCCAAGGAAACGGGGGGAATGCAGGGAATGCAACAGCAGTGAAAATTATTAGTGCAAACTGGCGTGATCCATAGTTTTAGTCTGCTATATATAAAATCTGACCAGAATTCAAATTCCCTTTCTCCCCAGTGCTCCTGGTAAATGCAGTCAGGAGCACCTCGGTAGTAAACAACTGAGTACTTCAACTGCCTTTTTGCCTTGCTTATTTGCCCTGCAAAGTCTTCCCTCTTTGTCGAAATTCAAGGAAAAAACATCTTCGGGAAGGCTGAATTTTGATTCAGAAGGAGACACTGAGCACAGCCAACAGCATTTTATAGCTCCTTCCACTTTAATTTGGGAAGCAGCCTATTTAAATATGCTAATGGTATGCACAGCCATTGGAACAGAATCCAGGCTATAAACTTCCCACTGAGAGCAGGAAAGCTGCGGCTGCCTCCCGACGTGTTTGCCAACTCCTTTATTAGGAGTTTGCTATCAAATCCTCCTGGACAAAGGTCACAGGAAAAGGAGCTGGAGGTATCAAGCGGGGTTATTTCCGACATCCCAGGTTATTTGCTGGATTTGTAGTCAGATTCCCTGGCTCTGTGGAGTCGTGGAATAGTTTGTGTTGGAAGGGATTTTAAGGATCATCCAGTTCCATGGACAAGGACACCTTCCGCTATCCCAGGTCGCTCCAAGCCCCATCCAACCCGACCTTGGACGCTGCCGGGGATGGGGCAGCCACAGCTTCTCTGAACACCGAGTAAGCCTGACCTGGGCTGGGCTTAGAACTGAGCTCAGCCTTTCCTTCCCAGCCCAGCTTTTGAGCCATTCCCGTGCCCAAGTGCCGCCGCAGCGAGTGGCACCCTCTCCCCAGCAAGGAGAGCCCTGCGCTGCGGTTCCTGTCGCTCCAGAGGAGCTCCGGTAATTCCGGATTAGAGGAGTTATTATCACAGATAGGGGCTTAATGCCGGATCAGACGGAGGCTGGGAAGAGTTTTCCTTTCTACAAGGGGGAGGCTCCCTAATTAATGAACTCTGAGGAAATCTATGGAACGCCAAGAAGGCCAAAAGGATCAATATTTGCACTCTGATCAATTTGCTCAAAAATTGTCTTTATTTTCCCAGCACTTTATAGACAAATCTGTCATGAGCTGCCAAAGTGAGGAGTGTGCCCAGATTTGGCACCCAATTATTTTCCCGGGGTAATTAACAGGGAACTGGAGCTCCCTGGAAGCTGTGGTGGATCCCTGCAGCGCCATACTCCGGATTTTTATCTCCCTGGAAGTGGGAATGAATCTGTTTATTTCCATCCACATGTAGTAAACCCTGAGTGGGATCCTTGGAGTAAATCCCCGTCTCAGGAACCCAACTATGGTCAAATTCCCAACCCAGTACTGAGCTCTTAATTTTCCCGTGGCCCAAACAACGTGGATTTCCCTGGACTTGTTTTCAAGGGTGGCCAGAAGTACTTTGGTTGGGTTTATTTTTCGTTGTGGGTTTATTTTGGGGCGGAATTTCTGGGAATTGGAGCTGTTACTGACGTGGACATGCAGGGAGGGAAGTCTGGGAAGGACTTCTGGGAATGGCAGTGTGGATGTAGAGAAGATTGCCCGGAGAAGCTGTGGATACCCCATCCCTGAAAATGTTCCAGGCCAGGTTGGATGGGCTTGGGGGGGATCTGGGATAGGGGAAGGTGTCCCTGCCCATGGCACAGGGATGGACTGAGATGGGCTTTAAGGCCCCTTCCAACCCAGACTGTTCCATGATCCCGAGTATTCCTTTGTATCCCACGCTCCTGGCCAGCTCGGGTCTCTGGGAAGGACGATGCTTTGCTCTCAGGAGCGAGTCCTGAGGCCGCCCGGGGTTTTCACACCCACAGCTCTGGGTTTACTTGCATGGGAAATGACAGCAGGGTACCTGGCTAAATCTCCTTCCAGGAGCCTAAACTGCAGTTTGCTTTCCCGATGGTGAAGTGAGAGAACAGGAGATCCCTCGGGAACATGGCAAATGCAAGCCTGGCTCCCAAGGAAGTCAGGGATGCAGAGAGGAGACTACTTAATCCTGGAGAGAAAGTTGGGACACACTTTGGAAGCAGAGCAGTTAGGAATGGTTGGAGCAGAGACGGTGATTATTGGACTTTGTGACAGGAAGTCATGGAGAATTTCCTGAAAGGAGTCAAAGCCGAGTGGATTTGCGTTGTGCTCGGAGGTTTGGGACTGCTGAGATATTTATAGGAAAGATCCAAGAGGTTGCGTGTGGTTTCCATTATCCAGATTTCCTATAAAAAATAAATACACAGCGAACTCAGGGCTGCCTTTGCTGCTTCTGCAGCAAAACGGTCACCCTGCATTGGGCTGGGCTTAAATATGGGCCGAGTCGTTGATTTACCTCGCCCAATTCCTGGTTTTTATAGAATATGAAATAGGGAAGACCCACAGAAACTGTGAATTGGTAGAATTTAAGGAAGAGTGTCTGAAGAGGCGCTGCTCAGTTTGGGGCAGAGCATTTGGCCCCACAGACAGTCAGGATTTGGGAATGGGGGCTGGCTGGGCTCTCGTACCCCAAATTTCAGCCAGCTCCAGCATGATCCCTCTGTTCCAAACGGAGAGATGGAGATGCCTGCATGATTTAGGGGCTTAAATGCTCTGTTGACACTGGGAATGGGAGCCTGGAATGCCTCAGGTCGGATCCCAGCGCAGACAGGGATTTATGATGTGGTTGTAGACAAGCCATTTAGCATGAAGACGCTGACATTTCTGTGGATGCCTAATTCCATGAGGAAGTGCTGAAATACGGAGTTTGGGGAGCAATTGAGCAAGCGGCTCCACATTGTTTTGATTCCCTTGTCTTGGGAAAATTGGGGCTGATTCTGATTTTATTTACACAGGAGTTAATCAAGAGCGGCTTCACAAAGATTATTCCTTACATTTGGGATGGGGCTTGGAGTGAGGAGGTCATAATTCCCCGAAACTGAGGGGTCAGCTGATCCTATCAATTTAATTTTCCAGTAAATTTTGGGGGTTTGTTATCCAAATCCTTCAAGTTTTGTCCCGGTATGTTTTACCAATTAATCTAAAACGTATTAATTCTTGTTAATGCTCCTCTCCACACAATGGCTTTTGTTTGGCTCCCAGTTCTGCTGTGTGTGAACTTCCTTCCAAGCTCCTATTCCCAGCTTGGATTCAGCTGGAGCGGGAAAACCTCGCATCGCCTTCGGGGACTCAGAGTTTGTTTTCCCATCCCAGAGGAATTCCTGTGGCGCTGCATGTCCCGAGCTTCTGAAGCTGCTGAGGGGAGGAACCAGCTCGTGTCTGAGCGCCCCAGAGCTGCAGCTCCGCGCTCACTCCTCTTACGGATTGGGTGTGGCTGCATCCGAGTTATCACGGCATGAAATCCCACAGGCTGGGCTGGACGGGGCTTGCGGCAGCCTGGGACAGTGGGAGGTGTCCCTGCCCACGGCAGGGTGGAACGGGATGAGTTTAAGGTCCTTCCTCCCCAAACCGTTGCGGGGTTCTGTGAAATCCCGAGCCCACGTCGGAGCCCTGTTGCTGCGCTGTCCTTTCCAGCCCATCCCAGTGCACAAAGGCCTGCCCGGGGTTTTTTTGGGATTGATGCATGCAGGCATAACAGGATATTCCGAGTGCCGGGCAGCGCACGGCCGAGAGGAAGGAAGTTCCCAAAGCCTCGGAAATGAGGCACGTCCTGCTGTTATTGTGCTCCGAACCCTGGTCCCGAGGGGCACAAGGGCCCATCCTGGGGCCTCGGCCTGGCAGAGCAGGGCTCGACTCCGGTTTTATTTGGGTTGGGTTTGGGATTGTTCCGGCCGGGTTTGTAAACACTGCTGGGATTCCATCTGCAGCACCAAGAGGAAGACGTGGCAAAATCAGGGAATTCTGCTTTATGCAGTTCGGATGGGATCGTGGAATGGTTTGGGATGGGAGGATCTTACAGCTCAGCTTTAAGAGCCGTGGGCAGGGGCACCTCCCACTACCCCAGGTTGCTCCAAGTCCCGTCCAGCCTGGCCTTGGACATTTCCAGGGATCTGGAGCTCAAACACCTTGCCACGGGATATATCCAGCACCTGGGGTAACAGGGTCTCCTCCTTCCCAGGAAAGTGAGCGGAAGGGAACAGCCACACCCTGCACCGTGGTAGCCCTCCAGGGGGTCCCTGCCTTACAGAAACTGAGGCTGAGGTGACCTCAGGTACGTCCCACAGCCAAGAATCCCCGAGTCTGGGAACGGTGACTCAGCTCTTCCCGTCCCCAACGCTGGGTTGCGTTTCCTTGCCGTGCTTTTTTATTCCAGTAGCTGAAGGGATTCCAGGATTAAACAGTCCTTCATGGCAGTGAAATAAAGTCAACTTTAAAGATCTCTATCCTAAATAAAAGGCTTCCCGTTGGCACGGTGATGGATCTCTCCAGCAGGTTTTAAAGCCACTGGATTAGCACTGGTGCTAAAGAATAGCCTGGGAAAAAGAAAAAGGAAGGTTAAAGTGTATCCGAAGTGTCTCGCTCGTGTTTATAGCACAGTTTTATGACTGAAGGTAAGACAGATCGCTGGGCATTCCTCCAAATTCCTGGCAGTTCTCCCTTTGCAAGGCACTAATATTGGGATTAGCAGGGTGTTTGAAAGCCATTACCTTTCCTCACCTTCCTAATTGCTGGTTCTTCCGGGAGGGCACGAAAAACTCCGGGCTCATAAAGGAGCTTCCTTACGCAGCGTATGCAGTTGGATTTTGGTATCTGCTGGATTTATTGGAAGCTTTGTGTGCACAGTTTTTAGGGGCTGGATATAAATTTAGAGTATCACTGGTTATTTAATCATGTTTAGGGTCACAGGTAGTGCCTGAAGGGGCTCCAGGAGAGCTGCAGAAGGATTTGGGACAACGCACGGAGGGACAGGACGCAGGGAATGGCTTCCACTGCCAGAGGGCAGGGCTGGATGGGATATTGGGAAGGAATTGCTGTCTGTGAGGGTGGGCAGGCCCTGGCACAGGGTGCCCGGAGCAGCTGTGGCTGCCCCTGGATCCCTGGCAGTGTCCGAGAAGTGCGAGGTGCTGAGTGTGCTCCATCAGACCCCCAAGGGAAAGGTAACAAGGGGCTCGTGTCCCTCCAAGGAGAATCCTGGCAGTGCCGGGATCGCTGTGCAGACCCACCCGAGGTGCCTTCCCTGCCCTCCATGGCCGGGGCCTTGAACCCATTCCGAAGGCTCTGGATCCGTGTGTGGGGCAGAGCTCAGCTCCTGGGCTGTGGGTTCCCAAAGCATCCCCCCTTTCCCGTCCCAAAATGCCACCGTCGGCTCCTTGCTTTCCCCGCGGAACCAGAGGGGGCAGGATGAAAACACGGGGGCTTCCTGCTCCCGGCTCTTTTCCTGGGCTGAGCCGGGGTTTAGCCGAGGATGAGGCTGGTTCGAAGGGGTTTTACTCTGCCAAGTGTTTCCTGGGTTTCTTTCGCTCTGGTCGGATTTGTTCCCTTCAGGTGGTTCCGAACCCATCCTGCCCTTTGCTGTGGGTTGGAGTTGCTCCTCCGAGGAACAAACACGGCGTGATAAAAAAAGCCTTTCATGAAGTACAAAGAAACCACAATTTACTGTGGGGTTTGATTTTTAAAGACAAACCTTGAATAAATTAAGTAGGGGCCAGAGATTTCTAATATTTGAGAATTAATACTGAGATTCCTGTGTTGCACGGTAGGATCCTAGAATGATTTGGGTGGGAAGGACCCTAAGGATCATCCCGTTCCACCCCTCCAGGGACACGTTCCACTAGCCCAGGCGCTCTCCAACACTTCCAGGGATGGAGAGTCCACAGCTTTAGTTGCCCATGTGAATAAAAACCAGTCTTATATTTCTGGCCTAGATTAAAACTGCTTTATTTGGGGATAGAAGTGACTAAAGACTGGAATAAAATAGCAATTGGGATAGAAAAAACCCCTTCCAGCTGCTCCCATGCTGTTCGTCCCTTTTCATTAAACCCATCTCTCTTTGTTTACTCGCTTCTAAACATGGATAATTAAAATAAATTGGGCCTCTCCATGGCTCCAGCTCGGTACGTGGATTTGTGGAAATCCCCCCAAATGCTGCCAACGCCTTCGTGAGAGAGGGACCTGCCCTTTCCACAGGGGCCTGGAGGGACAGGACGCAGGGAATGGCTTCCCAGTGCCAGAGGGCAGGGCTGGATGGGATATTGGGAAGGAATTCCTGGCTGTGAGGGTGGGCAGGCCCTGGCACAGGGTGCCCAGAGCAGCTGTGGCTGCCCCTGGATCCCTGGCAGTGCCCAAGGCCAGGCTGGACAGGGCTTGGAGCACCTTGGGACAGTGGAAGATGTCCCTGACCATGGGACGATCCCTTAAAATCACTTCCAATGCAAACTGTTCCAGGATTTTATGGAGGGAAGTTGAGTGATGGGTTTAAGCTCTTGCCCGGTTTGGGATTGGTGTGGTGGCCATGTCCACCCGCGGTGCTGCCTCTGCACATTCCTGGCCATCCTGATGCTTTTCCTCGTGGAAACCTGCCCTCTCCCTTTCCAGCCGGACGGGGGGGAGCGGAGATCCAGGCCGGAGGCCTTAAAGTGCCCCGAAAGCGAGAGCGGGAGGGAGCAGAGCCCCTCGTTGCTCGGAGTGGGAAAGCTTTCCCTGCCATATGTTTTGAATGGAGCTGCTGTCCCAAATGCCGAGACGTGTTGAAGGATAGCTGGGTGTTTGGAGATGAGTGTCCCATATTTACAGCTCTCCAAGTTGCATTGTTGTTGAAAGTCTGCTGTGGGCTGCAAATATGTTCTGGAGCTGGGTAAAAATATCCCGATTACCATATTCCGAAGGACAACAATTGCCGTGCTTGGATGCCTTCGGAAGCAGCCCGGGCTGTAAACAGGATGTGCTGGGCCCCGGTCGCGCGCGGTTCTGCCGCCGCGGCCGTCGCAGGGAGCTCAGCAGCTTCCAAATCAATCCTTGGATCCTCTGGATCCGCGCTTTGGGAAGCTCTTGGGAGCTGCCCTCGAAGCTTTGGTGTGGGCTCAGGGCTGGGTTTGCTCAGCAGAGGGGAGGAAGGTTGAGAATTTCCCGCAGATTCTGCAGGAAAGCCCCTGTGATTCAGAGCTCGCCCCTCAGGGGGCAGAGGGCGGCTGAAGAGGAACTGTCTCGAGACAGGGTGGGTGGGAAGTTTCCACCTCTTGAGCTCGGGCTTGGTTTGCACTCGGCACTGTCGAGGTGAGTGACAGGGACAAATATTCCAGCGGGGTCCCACGGCACATTCCAGGGAGATGTGGCTGAGTTTATCCTTCCTTGGTGCAGGGACGTCGTTTATTCCTTTCAGAAGACACTCCTAAGGATAATTGAGTTCTTAATGACCCATCGCTTGACAAAGTACGGAATGTGCTCCAAACATCTTGGAGAAAGCCGGGGCCTTTTCCCAGCTGGAATTCTGGCGGCATTCTCTGATTTAGGATGATGATTTGAGGGATGATCTAAAGCCAGCGGGTTTCCAGTAAAGTGCCCAAACTTCTCCTTGGTGCAGGCATGGGCCTCGTGTCCAGCCAGGAGGGCGAGACACAGAAGCATTTCCATCTCCCCCTTCCAGGTGGTTTCTTAGGATGTTCAGTTTTAATGAGTTCCCTCAGCAAGGAGTTGCTGCCTTCTCGGGAACAGACGAGCTCTGGAAGTTTCTCCGGAGCATATGGGCAGGTTGAAAGGGAGCAGATGCTGCCGGGGCAAAGGGCAGAGCTCAGAGGTGGGAGATGAAGAAGCCTTCAAGGGCCCCTCGCTCCGTGAGTTTTCCGTACAAAATCAAACGCCGGCATTACGGAAGCGATCCCTGGCAGAGGCTTCAAGGGCTGCAGTCGTGGCTCAGCTGTTCTCGGGAGAGTGGAAGTTTTCCTAAAGTGCCAGGGAATTTCTCAGGCTTACGTTCGAGTGAGTGCAGTGCCGTTGTGGTGCCTTAAAAGTGTCCAGGGAAAAGGCCCGAGGGTCTGGATCCGGGGAAGGGCGGGGAGCAGCTGTGCAGGTGTTGAAGCCGGAAGAGGTTTTGCAGATACATTTGGATATAACCGTGGACCAGGCTGTGGGTGTCCTTCCATCCCTGGAAGTGCCCAAGGCCAGGCTGGGCAGCGCTCGGAGCAACCTGCTCTGCTGGAAAGTGTGCCATGGCAAGGGGTGGGATGGGATGGTCCCTGAGATGCCTCCCAACCCAAACCATTCCGTGTGGTATTCGCTGTTATCCTGTGAGAAGAGCAGAAATCCTTGAGGAAAGGGATGAAATCCTAATGAGCTCCTGAGGCTGGGAGGTTCCCTCGGTGATGCCTTTAGGGAAGGAGAGGGTGTGAAGGCACCGTGTCCCTGCTGGTGGCTGGATGCCCAGCACAGCTGCTCCCCAGGGAGCAGGGCTCTGGCCAGCCCTACCTGTGCCCAGCTCCGTGTGTATCCCGAGAAAAGGAATCCTTTTCTCCCGGCTCTGACGGGTGGGAGCGCTTTGTGTATCCCACAGTGATGAATTAATCCGTGTTCTCCGTGCTCGCGCGGAGCGGGATGAATTCATTTGGCATTCATGGGCATGTCAGGCTTTTTTTATCCTCGTTTCAGCTTTTCTATTACAAAGCACAATTAGCTGGGAGACACTTGGAGCATTCCTCATCCCGGTCGGATGTCACCCGCTCCCGTGGCCGGACGTTCCCATTCCAGTCCTGTTCCTTTTCTGGAGAAGGCTGGGGGGCAGCAGGGAATTCTCACTTAGTACAGCACCAGGTTTGGAAGCGGCCATTCCCCTTCTCCTTCCCTCTTCCTTCCCTCTTCCTCCTCTCCGTGCCTGATCCACCTCCAGGTGTGTAATGTGTGCTTGATTCTCCATTTGCTTTTCCGTGGGTATCCATAAAGCTCTGTGGCTTTGCAGAAGGTGTGGGAGCAGCCATTCCCTCAGAGATCCAGGGAAGCCTAAAGAGCTTTAGGGAAACTTTGGGGGAGAAAAATAGAGATTTTTTTGTTGCTGTTGGAAAAGCCCTCTGAGACTGGGGAGTGGCACCAGCACTGCCCCGTGTCCCCAAGTGCCACATCCACAGGGCTTTAAATCCTTCCAGGAATGAGGGTTCCACCACTGCCAGGGCTGGACGGCCCTTTCCGTGAGGAAATGTTCCCTAATATCCAACCTGACCCTCCCCTGGCACAGCTTGAAGCCCTGTCCTCTCCTCCTGTCCCTGTTCCCTGGGAGCAGAGCCCAGTCCCCACCTGTTCCACCCTCCTGTCAGGGAGCTGTGGAGAGCGAGGGAATAAACAGGAGAGAGGAATATGACATTATTCCACGTTGGAATTCTGTGGTAAAATGGTTTTCTCTTCCACATGCAGGAGTGTTTTGTCTGTAGCATCATCCCGGTGTTTTGTAGCATCTCGCAGAACGTTCCGGCTGCGTTCTGATGTTCCTCGGAAAGCTCCTGTTTTCACAGGCTCCCCAAAGGACAGAAACTGGGGAATTTATTTATTCGGAAGCTCAGTGCAGATCTCTCCCAGCAAGGGAACAGAACAAGGCTAAAATAAGAAAGTCCCCTTTGACTCCTGGGGTCACGAGCCCTCTCGGGGCATCCCGGCGCTCCACACCAGCGATCACGGGATGCTTTGGGGTGCAAGGGTTTTAGGGAGCAGGGACACCTCCCACTGCCCCAGGTTGCTCCAAGCCCATCCAGCGTGGCCTTGGGCACTTCCAGGAGCAGCCCCAGCCTCCTGCAGGGAGTTGCAGAGAGCCAGGAGGTGCCTGCTGGCCTTGGGAAAAGCGGATTAAAGGCCGGGATGAGGGCGTGGAGCAGAGCTGGGAGAGCCGTGTCCGTGCACACAAAGTCTGTGTCCTAGAAAATAGCTGTGTTTGGCTCCCGGGACAATGTGGGGAATTATGAGCTCACCCCCGGCAGCACAATGGAATTCTTTGTTGGGAAGGTGGCATCGGGAACAGTTCAGGTTTGTTTACACTGCTGGTGTTGCAGAGTGGTGTCTCCAGCTCTCCGTGGATATTTGTGGAAGCTTGGGAAATTCAGGCAGAAAATGAAATGCCTGTTTGATTCCAGAAATGAATTTTCCAAGTATTTGAGGCCTTCATCCCGTCCTTCTTCCACATCACCTCCCTGCCTGTTGTTTTGGGCTTTTCTTCTCATGTCCTGATGATATTTAGAGCAAAACCTTCAAAAAGAGATGGGATCAATGGATGTGCATTTTAAATTTTCCAGTCCTTTAGCTTATCAAATATCCAGGTTTCTTCTTCCCTTGATCTTCCTCTTTAATCCTTCTTCTGTATTTTGTTGAGCTCGGTTTTTTCATGTAGTTTTTCAACCTAATACTCGGATAAATCCAAGTTCTTTTGAAGAGCAAAACAGCAGGAAAGGTCTCAATCCACCAACCAGGCGTGTTGAAATTAATTGGGATTAGCAGGCCCGGTGTAAGGTGTTTTGGGAGGCAGCAATCCCAAAGTGCCTGTTTATCATGTTGGAATAGGATAATAATCAGCAGTCCCAGATCTCCCCCACCCTCCTTGGTTTGGACACCATTCCTGCAAGTCTCATGGCCGTTTTTGGGATCATCTTGCTCCAGGTTGCCCACAGAAGCTGTGGCTGCCCCGTCACTGCAAGCGTTCCGGGCTGGACGGGGCTTGGAGCAGCCTGGGATAGCAGAAGGTGTGGAATGGGATGATCCTTAAGGTCCCTCCGAACCCACGATGGGCTGATTCTGTAAATCCCACCTCGTTTATCGCGTATTTCCCGAAGAGAATTCCCAAACCTGCCCGTGACAGTTGCTGATTGGAATATCCCATTGCCCGATGCTCGTGGTTCAATTTGTGGGAGCCAGTGCCGGAAGTGTTGGAGTTCACTGGGATAAATCCAAGCTCCGAGAATAAGCCACCAGGGAGTTTTTGCCTTGACTTTGGTGTCGTCAGGGTTTCGCTGCCTTAAAGTAATCCAGCCCTGGAGAGGCCGTAAGGAATTCCTGGAATCAGGTTTAGGAGCTTCCAAACCTTCCAGATCATCCATTTCCATGGGCAGGGAACCTTCCACTGAACCAGGGGCTCTGGAAGGTCTCTCCCAACCTTGACAGCGGTTCCATGACCTTGTGAAGCTCTCAATATCCCAGCTGAAAATGGAGGAGATTGCAAAAATCCTGCTTTTTCCTCCATCTGGAGCTTGCTTTGTTCTGGATCCGTGTTTTTGCTTTCTTTCCCTCTGGAGCTCGGCTAAAGCCGGAGTGGTTGGAAACAACAACTCCATGTTGGGCTCCGACGGAGGAATTAGATAATCCGGGTTCCTGAAGGGGGCTGGATCTTGGGGCTTTTCTCGGGAAGCATTAAAGCCGGAGCCGCCTTCCCTGCCGATCCCCAAAGATTGTTTTAATGAGAACTAAAGAGCCTTTTTCCAATTACCAGGGAATAACTGGATTAAGTTCCTGGGTTATGTCAACCCGCTTGGATTTGATTAGGGAGAAAGAAATGGATTTATCCGTCAGGGTTACTTCATTAAGGCTCCTCACTGATGCTTCGCAGAGGGTCGGGAGCAGTTGGCACTTTTTGGGTGAAATACCAGGAAAACTGGGAGGCGGCCGGCATGCGACTCCAGCACGAGTCCCGGCTCGTCCCTTTCTGCAGGAGGGCGGGGATCCGTGGGGTACTGGGAGGGAATCCCTCCCTCTGAGGGTGGTGCCGCTGGCACAGCTTCCCAGAGAAGCCGTGGCTGCCCCATCCCTGCACGCGTTCCCGCTTGGAGCACCCGGGTCTCCATGGGAAGGTGTCCCTGCCCATGCCGACAGTGCGCTTGGATAATCCCTAAAATCCTGTCCAGCCCCACCCATTCCATGGTTCTGTGATTTATTTCCTTCCGGTGTCACTGAAAATGGACACTAGGGCCGTGTTGCCGAGGGCTGAGCCCTCCTGCTCCCTGCCGGATTTTGGGAGCCCAGCTCCGGGCTGGGGCGCTGCCCATCGGAATCGATGGGACAGTATCCCGTGGTTTGGAGCAGGAGGCGGATCGGGGCTCCCCAGAGTTAATTGCCTGTTACATAACACAACTGATTTTTAAAAATCTGCCTAATTAACCTAATGGAATGGTTGATCGGATCTGTCAGGTAAATGATCCACAGTTTCTTTCCCTTTTTTTTTTTCCTGGAGCTTAATTAAATATTTACCTCCGAGTGTCTCGTGCTATTAACGTGTTCATCTGTTACGGAGAGAATAGAATTCCTAATTGGGGGAAAGAACTAAACTCCACGAATGTGTCGGCTTTGGAATCTGGGAAATCGCCCGGATTCAGTCGCAGTGCCCAGATGTTAAGTGTTCGTGACCTTCTCCGTTCCTCCAGCTGGAATTCCCACTGATCCTAGCACCTGGATGGGTTTAACACGGAAAAAGAGTGGATTTAAGCGGTGTGGCCCAGTCCAAGTGTTCCAGGCCAGGCGGGACGGGGCTTGGAGCAGCCTGGGATAGCTGAAGGTGTCCCTGCCCGTGGCAGCGGGTGGGACTGGTCGATCCCCAAAATCCCTTGCACCCCACAGCACTGAGTGAAAACCAGAGAAGGAATATTGGGAATGGCCTGTTGCGTCCAGGGCTGTGGCCCAGCCCACCCGCATTCCTTGGGGGATGCTCGAGGGTAGAACACACATCCTGTACTTTGACTCGCAGCTTTGTCCTGTCTGAAGTGTTTGTCAGTCCCTGTTCTCTGCTGGAGGCTTGGGAAGGATGGGAGCTGTTTCACTGAAGTCGCTTTGGAGCCAGGAAGGAATTTCGCTGCTCAGACCTCAGGATTCCTGAGGGTCCGGCTCCTTCCCGCCGTGAATTTCAATGAGTTCATTTAAGCCGGGGGTCAGGAGCCACTTCCCGGCCTCGGCTCCTCGTGCCTGGCTCTTAATTAAAGGCACCGGGAGATTAATTTGAAGCGTTAATTTCCCAGTGCCCTCACAAAAGGCGGGAATGATTTCCACCAAGCCTAAAGAACTTTTTTGTCCCCAGATGTAGAAGACAGAACTAGCTCAGGGTCCTGGGGGAATGCAGGACATCCGAGTCCATCGCGGGTAAGTAGAATCTAATCTTTATCCCCCAGCCACGCTTCCTGCAGATGGAAACGTGCAATCCTCGGGCTGAGCCGGCCGCGGAGCGTGCGGACAAGCCGGCCTGGGAAGTTGGATTCTCATTAAAATGGCTTTTTTCCATGGTTTGATATTTTAATATTCAAACCTGAGCCTGCCGGTGCGTTTGGCTCCGTGAGAAGCTGAGCGAGGGGAAGGTGGCCCTGCCCACAGAATGGGGTTGGAATGAGATGATCTGTAAGGTCCCTTCCAACCCAAAGCATTCCATGATTTCTATGAATATTAACTAATAATAATTAATTTATATCAGCCTATCAGTCCCCCCACCCCAAAGCACACGTGGAGCAGAGGCTGCTTCCCAGCATTTCTGCAGTTGGATTTTTAGGGATTTTCAGGGATAGGAGATGTTCCCAAGCCTAAGGAGAGGGCCAGCACCCATCCCTGTGCCGGGGCTCGCATTCCGTGCCCACCGCTGGCCATTCCATGACCACGCTGGAGAGGAGACACCAAGGTTGTCACCGGAGCGGCCGCATCCGTGCCCTTCCCGCCTCAGCCGCTGCACTGTGGGGTTCAAACCGTGCTCCTTGTCCGTGGCTGGAATTTGGGGAATTCTGGCACATCCCCCTGAGCGCTGGGCCGTCCAAGCTCCAGCCCAGCCCGCCTCTGCTCCAGGCTGGCAGTGGGGCACGGCATCTCCCGTGCTCCCTGCGCAGGAGCGTTCCCTGTGGGAATGCAGCTTCGGAGCCGCTCTCCGGCTCGGCGCTTGCTGGGGTTGGTGAGACAGCTGGGCCCAGTCAGTTCAATTGTGCCCGTGGACAGTTATCCACATTTTTTCGACACCTCGGGGTTGGGATGCCTTGGTGGGAAGAGCAGCTATTTCCAGCAGCGCAGCTGGATCCTCCGAGCCACTGGCAGCCCGGAGCGGCTCCGTGGAGGCAGCCCCACTTCCTGGCTGCCCCGTTCCCAGCCGGAGCATCCCGGCTCTGCCCTTCCTCCAGGCCGGCCATGGCCCGTGCATCAGCTCCACGGATTGTTCCCTGGTTGTTCCCTACAAACACATGGAATACGCCCAGGCCGGGCGAAAAGTGCCTTCCTCGTGCCCTTATTTACATTTGTTTCAATCGCTTGCTAATTGTTTCCCAGTTAACTTGGAAGGATCAGGACTGCGGGAGCTCCAGGCCCTGGAATGGCAAGGAAGAGCGGGATCCCCGTCTCCATCCCCTCCTCATCCTCCATCCGTGTCCTTCCCCTCACGGCAGCCGGAGGGGATCCCTCGTTTCCCCCATCCCTGCCTCCGAGGAAGGAATCCCACCACCTTTTCTTCTTCCATGCTGCTTTGCATCCCTGACGTCATTCCCGCTTCCATCTGTCAGTTTGATTTTCCTGCCCTTTTTTTTCCCCTTGACACTTGTATTGCTTCCGAGGGAAAAATGTTTTGAAAAGGAAATTGGGAATTGGCACACACCGATTATTTCTGCCTCCAAACCCCTGAATGAAGTTGGGAGATAGAAAGAAAAGGAGCACGAGCCTGGGAAGGATTCGGGAATTTGAATCGAGGCTGGGCATTAAGTCGCGGAATTATTCCGCAAACAGCCTGACCTCGCTTTTTCCTGCTGGAATGGAATTTCCACAGCGGGAGACTTGGTTCCTCCGGAGTCTTTCTTCCATGTTTTAAGCAGGAAGACTCTTCGGAGAGGGTTTTGTGCTGATTTGCCCCGCACAGATTTTCAGGAACATCATCCCAGGCCCCCATTCAGGATTCTCTTTCCAATGAACTAAACATTGGAAACAGCACTAAAAACCCAAGGGAACGATGTTTCTTAGGGCAGGCTTCAAATGGAGTAGGGAATTCTGGACTTTTGATTGGGAAATGGTGGTCCAAGGTGTAAAATTGTGTTCTTTCCCGATTTCTTGGCAGAACTATGGAGATGGGACTCACTATGACCACATGACGAGCAGAGACCTCGGCTCACACGACAATCTCTCTCCTCCCTTTGTCAATTCCAGAATACAAAGTAAGAACATGGAATTTCCTCTCTTACTGGGCTGGGGGAAGTGGGATCAGTGGACTGGAAATCAAATCTGGGGGGCTTCAAGCCCTCATCCTCACTTTTGGGGCTTGGCACGAGGGTGGGAACAGGGATTAGGTTTAATTTTCCATTTTTTTAAGGTATGAAAACTGTTCTGTGGTGGTGTTTATTATTTTATAGCCATTTATTTTACCTGTATTTGATACCTATAATCGTGTTTTCCTGCTGGGTTTGTGATGCAAAATTAGGTTTGGCTTTTTCCTTGGACACACTCAGAACGGGGTTTTTAAAGCAGGACAAGCTTTTTGAAATCCTAATAAATAAATGCCAAAGGGAACAGAGAAGTAGGTGGTGGGGGACACCGGGAATGTCGTTCGGAGTGGGAGGGATCGTGCCTGGAGGTGTCCCAGGAGCTCAGGGCTGGTGACACGGTGGGGATCGGCCAGCGGCTGCCTCGATGATCCTGGAGATCTTTCCCAACTGGAGTGATCCCGGGATTCTGCGCTGAAAGGTTTGGACACCCCGTGATTATTTATGAGGGAGCCATGGCTGCGTTCGTTAATTAAGGTTGATTAATGAGTTTGATTAAAGTAAATAAATGATGTCAAAATACTGGTCATGCTCGGGCTGGGCCAGGATCCCGCCCGCGCTCCATCCCTGAGTGAACCGAGCGCTTCCCTTTAAAGCCTTGAGCCCGCTCCAAGGAAAACACGGAGCTGTGGCTGCGATACATCGTTCCACAGCTCTAGCGTACATCCCTCATCCCCGAGGATTGGAATCCGAGGATTGGGAAATCGCTGGGGGCCGTTGGACGGTGTTGGAGCTTGTAGCCATCCGTGCGGGTTCCCAGCTGGAGCACGGCTGCGGCGGGTTGTAAAGGGCTCGGGAGAAGCCAAGGAAAGCGTGGAAATTTCAGCACTCCCTCCTGCACCCGCGCCGCAGGGCCCGCGGAAAACCGGCTGCTTCCCAGTTCGACCTCCAGCTGGAGTCTGGGCAGCTGGGAAGGGCCTCTCCCTCTTCTACCTGCCCCTGCATTCCAGAGAAATCCCGCTCCCGCTTTTGCCGGTTCTGAGGAAAATGCTGTTTTCCCTCTGTTTGAGAAATAATTGGTTCATAAAAGCACAGCTGGAGGCACCTGGGCAGGGTAATAAGGATGCAGGTTTCCGAAGCTCCTGGTAAGGAATTCGGGAAGTTCCTGCTCTTTCTCCAAGGTCCTTGCTCCATGCCCTCAGAGGGGTTTGCCCAGTGGGATGGGTGCACATATCCCTCCTGCTCCAGCACCACCCAGGGCTTGGGCTGGAGACCGTGGTGCCATGTGGGAATGGGAACGGGAATGGGAATGGGAATGGGAATGGGAAAGGGAATGGGAATGGGAACGGGAACGGGAATGGGAACGGGAACGGGAATGGGAACGGGAACGAGAATGGGAACAGGAATGGGAACGGGAATGGGGATGGAAACGATGTGCAGGAATGGGAATGGGAACGGGAATGGGAACGAGAATGGGAACAGGAACGGGAATGGGAAGAAGCCATGAGCAGCCTAAGCAGGATGCTGTGGTTCCGGGATGGTGTGCGGGAGCGTTGCCGTGTGCCGCCGTGTCGGAATTTGGGATTTTGGGAGGAATCTAAACACTGCAGTGAGGGATGCTGCGCAGGGCTCGTTGCTCAGACGAGGCTGCTGGCTCCGACTCTGCTTATTCCAAATGCATTTCATCATTTCCCTTTTCCTGGCACCGCTCCGGGCTCTCCCAGGGAAGGGTCCCTGTAAATCGGGGTGTTGGGATTTGGCACTGGCAGAGCCGTTTCCTTCCCGTCCTCCTCTTGCTGATCCAGAGCCTGACAGTCATCCTGCTCCAACTGGTTTATACTGGTGTGTTCTGGTGACTTGGATGGACTTGCTCCCGACTGGAAGTGATGGGTGTGGGATCGTGGAATTACTAGGGCTGGAAAAGAGACCATGGAGCCCAGCCAAGGCCACCACTCATCCGTGTCCCCAGTTCCAGCATGTGGTGGTGCTTCTCACTGCCACTCCCGTTCCCAGGTGTCCTCTTTGGGAATGACCTGATCCTGCTAAATCCTCTTCCCACAAGGAGGAACTTGCTTTTAAAGCCCGTGGAACCTCACGGAGCATTTTCCTGCAAGGAAGAGCTCCGGGAGCGTTTGGACAACGCTCTCGGGCATGGGGTGGGATTGTTGGGATTGCCCTGTGCAGGGCCAGGAGCTGGACTGGATGCTCCCCGTGGATCCCTTCCAAGGCGGCAGATTCCATGATTCTATGATTAGATGCGGGTTCTGGGTGCCGCTGATTTATGGGGTGACCTTGGGAGCTCCGCTGGGAATATTCTGCCGTGGTTGTTGTGCTCGTAGTGGGACAGCTGCCGGTTCATTAGAACTCCATCCCTCCCCTCGCTTTGCCGACGAGGAATATTTAGGTTTGTGCTTCCAAGCGCTCCAAACACCCCAAATTTCACCCAGTGTTCCTCGGCTGCTCCGTGCCCGTGCCCACTTTTAATGGGATTTTCCCCGTCTCGGTCGGAACGTCGCCATGGCCGATGCTTTTCAGCCCGGCAGCTTTGATTCCGTTCCCGTTATTATGAGGAGAACTGGAATTTTTTGCAGATTAGTGAAGTTTACCCAACACAGCATTAAAAGGCCTCGCTTTCAATTGCTAAACTGTAAACATTTGGGATGAAATTTTCCATGCTGTGGATCTGACTCAGCCCGCTCCGTATTTTTTTAACCTTCTGCAGGAATGATTTCAACATCTCCTCAAATGGGATTACATTGCAGCCTGGCAGATTTGGGATTTTCTCCGTCAGTGTCTGGCACGGCGGGAACATTAATTCCTTTTCACACCACCTCTGTTATGGCAGGTGGCTCCGCTTCCCTCTCTGCAGCTGGAAAAGGGACTCGGGGAACCGGGAGGGAAACGGCCCAAACTGTCCAGGAATTTCAGGGATGGGGCTCAGAGCAGCCTTGTGCTGCCTTCCGAGTCGTGGAATCATGGAATGGTTTGGGTGGGAAGGGACCTTAAGGATCATCCCATCCCACCCCCTGCCGTGGGCAGGGACACCTTCCACTATCCCAGGCTGCTCCAATCCCCAGTGTCCAGCCTGGCTCTGGACACTTGCAGGGACCCTCCCTCCTTGGAGATTCTCCAAACCCAAACCCCACAGGATCTCCTGGAGCCTTGAAAGATGCTTAAAAACGCTTTGTAGGAGCCACAGAGGCGGAGATGTAAAAATTCCCGTTCCCAATCAAGAGTTAATGGATTTGTAAGTGCTGCCAGTCAGGATTCCGAGCTCAGCATTCAACTGCAGTCCCGGAGAAAAGAAATGACAAGGACATCTCCATTTCTTTGGGAAGCAGCAGCAGATGTATAAATAGAAACTGTCGACTGTGGCAATTCATGTGCAGGAGCGAAGCCTTGAAATATGAGTTTGTCCTACAGACTTTGCAGGGAAGTTTACATTCCTTGGGATTTGTACTTAAACAAGGCCAAGCGTTTTGAAGGAGTTATTTTGTGTGACAGCCTGGAGTTGGCTTCTCTGGAGGCAGAAGGAGCGGCCTCCTGTCCGTAATCCTGGGCTCCTGCCCGTAATCCCACACCCCTGCCTGTATTCCCGGACTCCTGCCATAATCCCAGACTCCTGCCTGTAACCTGGCTCTGCCTTCTCAGCCATCCAGAAATCCTCTGATTTCCAGGCTCCAGTGCTCTATCCAGGCTCCAGTGTCTCTGTCTCTTGGATAGAGAAGCAGCTTTTCCAGTAAAATCCCGTGGTTACCAAGGTCCTGCCTTTTCCAGGGATTACGGGAGCTTGGCTTTCCAAGGAGCTTTTGTTGCTGTTCTCCAGCTGAGCTGAGGCTGGGGGCAGAGGGAATTTTGAGCTCCCAACTTTTGGGTATTGAGAGAAACCTGGAAGTGACTTCCTGAAAATATTCCTGAAGAGGGAAGAACTCCATTTGTAAATCTGTTGGATTTGGGAAGTGAGAAGGGGTTGGAATAAGATGGACTTTAAAGCGCCTTCCAACACAAAACCGTTCCATGGTTCAAAATAACTATTTAAAAAAAAACACCGCCGAAGAAATGCAAACCAAACTCAAACCACTCCCAGAAAACGGGTTTAGAAATGAATTCCTGCTTTTTGGGGTTTTCTGGCTGCAGTTGTTCTGGCTGAAGTGGCTGCAGCCCCTTAAGGACGGCGCGTCACCTCGAGGTCCCGACGCTCTTCGGGGAGACACGACCGGCTGCGGGCGGAGATTTGCATTACAGCTGGAAAATGGACATGTGGGAAAATCTGGGAAACAAAACAAATTTGGTGAATTAGTGGGTCATTTCCATAGGCAGTCACGCTCCGTTAAGCAGGGAAAAACAAAGGGTTTGTTATGCTCTTAGTTAAAGCCCAGAGTGTCCAACAAAGCCGAGTTTAATTAATAAGCATTCGCAGCCCGGCCCTGAAGTCTGAACTTCCCAGCGTGGAGAGATGGGGAATTAAAGGAGGAGTTAGATAAATAAAATCAACTTTTTGGGGGAGCTTTGGCTGGATTGTGCTGGAAAAAGAGCCGGAGCTGCCGGTGCCAGGGCCGGGGGGGCTGAGCCTTAGTGCCGGCCGCGCTTTAGGCCGTGCTTGAAACGCTCGGCTCCCTGCATCCCCTCCGGGCTTTTCCCTCTCCATCCAGGACAAAAGGTGAGCCTTCCTTTCCCTTGTCTGGAAGCAAAAAATCCTTTGGGTTTTTGGAGTTCGGGTTTTGATTCCCGCCCGGCGGCTTTTTCGGGAAGCACTTTTCCCTCGGCCGTGTTGGGTCGGAGGCAGGAGGAGATCGGATCCGACGGGAAGGAGCTCCGATGGCGAGGACGAAACGGGGCTGACGGGAGGGTACGGGAATTCTCCCCCGCCTCGTGCCGATAGATCCCCCTTGCCATATGGTCGGAATTAGGGGCAGCACCGGTTCTCACACCAGACAAGGCAGCCGGGACCGGGGCCGGGCTTTGATCCCGGGACCATGTGAAATAAAAAGCTCCGGAGCACGGGTTTAACAGGAACCAGCAGGACTTTAATTAGATTATATTCCTTCCTAACTGAAATCAGAGTATTCCCATTTATTCCTGTAGCCCGCAAACTTTTACTGTGCAGCTGCGGTCTGAATATTCCCTAGTCCGAAAAAAGAGGGATATTCTGGGAAGCGAACGCGGTGATTCAGTGTGGGGAGGAAGAAGAAATTAGGCTGACAGAATATTCCCGTTTTGCCGTTGTGTGTGTTTGTATTTCTCTTTGTATTTGTGGGAATTGTCCAGGAAAAACGGGTTGGATTAAAAATGAAAGGCAAGGAAGGAAATGGGGAATAAAAGATGTAAAAGGCCGGATTCGGGGAAGGGAAGCAAAGGGAAAAGCAGGAGCAGGCCCGAGGTGAAGATAAACAATCACGACGATGCAGAAAGAGGAGGAGGCCAGGACAGGGAATTTTAGGACCTCTTAGAGCTGGAAAGGGGAATTTATTGACAGATGATGTAGACACTGCTAAAAAATAAATGGATTTTTCGCCTCAGTGTTCACAAAAGAGGACGGGGAACAGATGCCAGAATCGGCTCTAAATTTCCCAGGAGAGAGGCAAGAAATATTGAAGGAAATAGGGATTATTCCAGACTGGGTGATCACACGGTGGGTGAGAACATCAGTGCACGGATTAAACCAGAGAGGAGCCATCCCAGCATTCCTAAATAAAGAAAGAAAGGTCTGTGTCATGTTTATGAGGAAAAACATCCAACTCCTGTCCATCCTCAGTGCCCTCAGCTTCCACAGGATAACCCTGGGGGGAGCCTTTGTTCCCGAAGGATTTCATGGACTCGTTTTGTGTGTGACTGACTAATTTAAAATGTGTTTTCCAACAAGGAATTCAGGCTCCTGGGTGGGAGGCTGGGTTTGGGGCCATCCGTAAGCAATAGCTCGGATGGGTCAGGAGGAATTTTCCTCTGAGGGGAAACATCAGGATCAGCAAACACCAGGTGAAGTTTTCCAAATGGTTTCCCGAATACGGGGTATTCCCAGCTGGAGCACTGTGTCCAGCTCCGGAGCCCACAGCAGCACGAGGACGTGGAGCTGCTGGAGCCAGTCCAGAGGAGGCCACGGAGCTGCTGCCAGGGCTGGAGCCCCTCTGCTCTGCAGCCAGCCTGGGAGAGCTGCGGGTGCTCACCTGCACAAGAGAAGGCTCCAGGGAGAGCTCAGAGCCCCTGGCAGGGCCTAAAGGGGCTCCAGGAGAGCTGCAGAGGGACTGGGGACAAGGCCTGGAGGGACAGGACACAGGGAATGGCTTCCCAGTGCCAGAGGGCAGGGCTGGATGGGATATTGGGAAGGAATTCCTGTCTGTGAGGGTGGGGAGGCCCTGGCACAGGGTGCCCAGAGCAGCTGTGGCTGCCCCTGGATCCCTGGCAGTGTCCAAGGCCAGGCTGGAATAAGCTGGGATAGTGGAAGGTGTCCCTGCCCATGGCAGGGGGTGAAACAAAACACGCTTTAAAGTCCCTTCCCACCCGAACCATTCCATGATCTTTGAGCTTCTCCCAAGCACGGCTTTGGAATTCCCCTGGAATTCGGTGTGGAACTGTTTGTGCGGAGCAGAAGCAGAGCTCTGATCAGCCCGGAGCTCTTGGCTCCCACAGCCTGAGTGTTCCTGGGCTTAGGTCAGGCCGGGAGCTCCCTTGCCGCCCCATCCCGGCGGGAAGCCGAGATAGTTGGGATGTGCTTTGCGGGCCCGTAAACGTTAGCGGTGCGTGGCGGCCCCAGCTGCCTCTCCCCGTTTAACCGCCCCGTCCTTCCCACTCGGATTTGTGGGATTGGCTTCCCCCTCCTTGCCTGGCAGAAGGCTTCTTCGCCCGACTTTGATATTTTTTTCCGTGTGGAATGGTTTTGATCCCGCTCTGCAGAGCTGTCATCGCCCCCCGAGCGGCTGCGATTCCAGGGCCGGCTCATGTGGCGCACACCTGGAGAACGTTGGGAAGGCCTCGGCTTTGAAGCTCCGCTCGTTCCCTCCTCCGAGGCCACATTTTTCCTCCATCGTGTAATGGGATTTGCTGAGGAGACAAAACGAGGGGAACAAGCTGCACTTGAAAAGAGGGAATATCAAATCCAGCTTTGGTGGATCCGGGCAGGAGAGTCCTCAAGGCAGAGCCCTGGGCTTGGCTATGGCTCTGGCTCTGTCCAGTCCTAAAAATCCTAAAAATTTGCTCTTCCTAGAATTTATTTTTTATAGAATTTGGGTTGGAAGGGATCTTAAAGCTCATCAGTTCCACTCCCACATTTTGGTATTTAAGATGGAATAGTGGAATTGTTCAGATTGGAAAAGGGCTTTAAGGTCATCAGCCATCAACTCCGTGTTAAAAGGAATTCCTGGGTTGGAGAGGGAGAGCGCAAGGAAAAGGGGAGGAGAGGGAAGATGTGCTGGGGGGAGTATTTGGAGAAAGCCGGTGGTTCAGGGGATGCCGTGGGATTCTTCCAGGTGAATCACGGAACCCTAAAACGGCCTGGATCAGAAGGGCTTTTCAGTGCTATCCCATCCCAGCCCGTGCGATGAGCAGGGACAGCTCCCACTCTCCCAGGTTGCTGCAGCCTGGCCTGGAGCACTTCCAAGGATGGGATATCCACAGCCGTGGCTGTGGCACAGGCGGATGCCCCTCTCCTCCTGACTGCAGGAGAGCAGCCAGACATGGATCGGGATGGGAATGAGGGGGATGTGAGATCCTGGGCAGCTTTAAACATGTCCAGAGGACTTTTCCCGTGGGTAAGGAGGGGAGGAGGGTGATAGGAACCTGCTTCTCTGGCAGCAGAACAGAACAGAATGGGAACCCGGGCCCTGCTGGGGCTGGAAATCCCTGAGGAATACCGAGAGCCTCTTCCGTGCTCCGCGTGGGCTCGTGCTCCTGCTCAGTGAGAGCGCCGGGTCCGAGGGCTGATGGGAACCAGCACATCCCAGGCTCCCCCAGCCCGGAGCAGCTTTGGTTGGTCTTTGGGGGGTTTCCTTTTCCCCCTTTTCCCACCCCCCCAGAGTTAACGAGGTGAGATCCGTGCGGAAGGTTGAATCAAAGTCAGAGGGAAGTCCTTTGGCACGTGGTGGGGCTGAGGGAGGCTGCATCCGTAATCCTGCCGCGGTCCTCGTCACCTTATTATTAGAGCTGTGTAAATCTGGCGAGGATTTGTGTTTGCCAAATATACCCTGGCCTACATCGGGGCTTATATTTGGAATTGGGGCCAGTTTTCACGCCTGTGCAGTCGGGAATTTTTGCCAGTTCGAGGCAAAACAACAGGAAAGAGGATAATGAAGGACAGAGGAGTCAGGGAAAGAGAGAACTCGGGATGGGAGGAACTAGGCACAAAAGACAAAAGAATATGGAGCACATTCCTCCTTCCGTGCTCCCTCCTTCCTTTCATGCTTCGGTGTCGCTCTGTTAAAGGAAATTCCTCCGCTCTCTCCGTGGGATGACCACAGGCGGGTCCCGGTGGGATTTTCCTAAATTAAGGGTTGTAAAGCTGTGACTTCCCAAGGTCAGCAGGAGAATCCACGGCAGAACTGGGCTAAATCCCAGTGAGGAGGGGCAGGGAGCCCAGGTGTGGGTGGACAAAGAGCCCAGGTCTGTGTCGGAGTTCCTCAGGGATAATTATCCGTCTCCTACGGCTGCATGGGATGGGTGGAGCTGGGTATTGCAGAGTTTGGTTCCCGTCTGCATTGGTGATTCACCGATCCCTAATGCCGAGAGGCTTGGACGTGACACAGGAACCACACAGGGACATGGGCTGGGAGAGTCCCAGAATCATGGAATGGTTTGGGTGGGAAGGGACCTTAAGGATCATCTCATTCCCACCCCTGCCGTGGCAGGGACACCTTCCATTGTCCCAGGCTGCTCCCAGCCCCCGTCCAGCCTGGCCTGGGACATTGCCAGGGATCCAGGGGCAGCCACAGCTGCTCTGGGCACCCCGTGCCCCTGGATCCCTGCAAGCGTCCAAGGCCAGGCTGAACACGGATGCTGCTCTCCAGCTTTGTCAGGAGGCTCTGGAACACATTCCCACCCCTGGGCAGGTGAGGCAGCAGGAGCGCAGGGAGCGCAGCACCCAGCCATGGTTATTCATCCCATTTCGAGCCGTCCCTCGTACAAAGGACATCGAATCCCGGTAATTATCCGGGAAGGGGGAGGAGATGGGTGTTTCGGTGCCTTTGATCTGGAGCTGGAATCGGCTCGGCTTTGGGAAATTTCCTTTGAAAGGATCCGGCGCTCACATCTGCTTTCTGTACCGCCGCTCCTTTGGAGCCAAAAATAAAGGGGGAGTTTGTCCGTGCAAATGTGTCGGGAGAGCAATCCTGGCCAACACCTCTGGCCAGGTGAGCGGGACAAAACCAGCTCACAGCTTTTCCTGGGAAAATCGGGTGGTTCATAATGAGCCTGGAATTTTCATCTCAGTGCCTTTATGTCTTCCTTGAATCCTCTCAGAAATTCCAGTTTTTCTTTATATTATTAATGCAGCAGCTGTTGCTGTTCAGGCAACTTCCAAAGGACTGGCAAATTTGGGGGGGAAAAAGGGAATTCTTTCAACTCGGGAAGCTTTAGTGTTGCTTTCTGGAGTGTCTGGATGGGGAGCAGGGATCCCCGGATTCCACTGGGATGTGGGGGCGTTCCCGAGTCTCCACAGGGGATTTGGTCCTTCATCTCTGTGTTCCTGAAATTTCCAAAAGGCTTTCTCCCGGTTCATTTTCCAAGCACAAGTCATGGCTCTTCCCTCTCCGGTCGCCCGGGTTTCTGTGGGATTTCCGTGGCTCCTCCCAGGTTTGGTTAGGAGGTGGGAAGGGGCTGGGCTGGCAGGTGACCCTCGGGTTGTGCTGGGTGCCGTGGCCTGGATTCGTTCCCATTCCATCCAGGTGAGACAGGCAGGGCTGTGTCAGGGTTATCCATCGTTCCTCCTCCGTGGAATTGGGGGAGATATCTTGGGATGCCAGTCAGGTGGGATGTGGTATCCATAGGGACCAGAGCTCCAGGTTCTTCCTTGGCATTGTCCAGCCTGGAGAAGGGGAGAATCCAAGGAAACCCCAGAGCCCCTGGCAGGGCCTAAAGGGGCTCCAGGAGAGCTGCAGAGGGACTGGGGACGAGGGTTGGAGGGACAGGACACAGGGAATGGCTTCCCAGTGCCAGAGGGCAGGGCTGGATGGGATATTGGGAAGGAATTCCTGTCTGTGAGGGTGGGGAGGCCCTGGCACAGGGTGCCCAGAGCAGCTGTGGCTGCCCCTGGATCTCTGGGATTATCCAAGGCCAGGCTGGAATAAGCTGGGACAGTGGAAGGTGTCCCTGCCCATGGCAGGGGTTGGAATGGGTTGATCCTTAAATCCCTTCCCACCCACACCAGTCTGTGATTCCGTGGTTCCGTGGGGCATCCCTGGCAGTGTCCAAGCTGGCCAGGAACCTGGGATAGCGGCGGTGGCTCTGCCCCCGGCAGGGCATGGCACGAGATGAGCTTCAACTCCCTCTGAGCCCAAACCATTCCATGACCCCCACCGAAGCTGGGCTCTGTTCCCAACCCTTCAAAGCTCCCAAGCCTTCGGAAAACCTTGGAGCATCCCCTCCAGGGCGCCGTTATGAAGACATCAGTCAGAGTGGGGAAGGAACGGGAAGGGAAGGGAAGGGAAGGGAAGGGAAGGGNGCCCATGGCAGGGGTTGGAATGGGTTGATCCTTAAATCCCTTCCCACCCACACCAGTCTGTGATTCCGTGGTTCCGTGGGGCATCCCTGGCAGTGTCCAAGCTGGCCAGGAACCTGGGATAGNGGGAAAGGAAGGGAAAGGAAGGGAAGGAGCAGGAGCCCTGTGCAGCGGAGGTCCTGCGGGACGGGCTGGCAGCGGGGTCAGTGGTGGCGGGCCGAGTGGCTGTGTGTGACAGACTGGGAAATGGGGCG
>VZTD01006196.1:13673-36165 GCA_013397725.1 Rhagologus leucostigma | reverse complement strand
GGCGGCTCCCGCGCGGACTCGGCGCCGGCCGCTCCCGGCCGGCAGAAGCCTCGGCTGGCGACTCTTACTGCGGCGAGGAGTTTTCTTGTACCCGAGCCAATGCTTAATTAAAACCGCTGACATCATGGTGTTATAATTAAGCGTGGCATTAATTAAGCTGGAATAACGATTTTTTTTTTTTATTAAGAGCCGCTCCGATTGTGGAAGCGGCAACAAAAAAAAAAAAAAAACCCCAAATAATTTGAGATGAACCCGGGAGAAATCCGTCCCCGTGCTCCCGCTCCCGGCGGCGGGCTGGGAACGGGAGGAGCGTCGGCCGCGGAAAGTTTGGGGGGATTGGGCGTGAGCCGTCGGGAAATTTGGGGGATTATTTCCCTTTTCCCTGCTTTTTTCCCTTTTCCCCCAAAACTGCTGATCGGCTCCTGGCATTCTGATGGCTAATTATGCATCGGAGAGCTTCGACAGCTGCATTCATCATCATAAAATGTAATAATTAATGACATTCCAACAAAGAAAAATATGCAAATGAGAACTCATTAGCATTTTCATATTCAGCTTTGATAATGCTTTTGCTGACAAGGTTGTAATTAATGAAAATTCATGTCGCAGTCAGGAGATTGGATCGGTTTCATTCCGCTCACAATTCCCAAATGCTTGCATTATGGAAAATCGGCGGCTCTGCCAACTTTTTCAGGGAAGAAAAAAACACACACACACACTAAAAGCACCAGATGCAAATGAAGGGGAGGGAGCCGTTAACTCCTTCCAGCCCTGGCCCCCTCCCAAAAAAAAGCCGGGAAGAAAAACAACCCCGGTTTCCACGCACCGGCAGCAGGAATACAGGAATTTCGGGGAAACTTTTTCCCCCTCTTTCGATTCTCTTTGATTCCAAGCGCTGCCGGCCTCCGCTCTCTGCCAGCCTTATCTCGTTCATTCCCCGATTGTTTGTGCATCCGAGGATTCCTCGTGCCCGGACAGATCCGTAGGCCTGGAGAGCAGGATCCGATCCCGGCTGCTCCTTCAATCCCGGCGTTCCCGTCCCTGCCTCTGCCCCTCGCTTTCCGACAGGGCCTCCAAGAATTCCGCCTTTGCGGATTCGGGGAGCGGCCGGAGCCGCGTCCCGGTGTCCGTGCCTGCCGCCCGGCTGTTCCCCGTGGGGGAACCCGGAGTCGGGGATGCGTGGGGAGCACCCTGGGAAGCTCTTGGTGCCAGCGCAGTTCCAGAGGAAAAGCCGATAGCCTGGAATTGCAGTTCCCTGCGCTGGCACTGGCTGCGTGTGTCCGTTTACCCCAGCCCGGGATGCGGGTGGGAACGGGAATGACGCTGCTCCAGGGACGTGTCTGACCCAGAGCGGTTCCGCGATTCCCAGGCCCGGGAGAAGACTTGCCCTGTTTTCCCTGCCCACCAGCCTTTCCAGCATCCATTCTTCCCCAAGAATGGGATTTTTTAGGGACTTTGGGTAGCTGACGCTTTAGGACTGGATTTATATTTCGGTATAAAAGCATTGATGGGTTCGAATGATCCGGTTTTATTTTTTGGGATAATTTCCTTTGGGATGGGCAGGATGCCCAGGCAGATGGTGTAATGGCACCTGTAAGCAATCGGAATAGATCCGTTCATCCCGACGTTTCTGGGAGCTTTTAAATTCCCTTCTCTACGGAGCAACTGGGATTTGGGCTTTTTTCCCCCCAGATCCACGGATTTGGGCTCAGCAGTAAAAATCTGGGATGTAAAAAGTGTTGAAACAGCATCAACTGAAATGTTGGGATAATTTTAATTAACAAAAATATCTGGGAATGAAGAGATATAAAAGAAGTGAAAACCACATTGATTCGTTTGGACCCAAAATTGTTTAATTTAAAAAATTCCAAATTCAGATAAAAAAGCCAATGAGATAAAGCCCAAATTCCCAATTTTCTAAAGAATATATTGGACTATATCATGGCTCTTCCGTGGGGAATGTGGCTTTGGGAAGCTGGGAATATATTTCCTACACATTCCGGTTCATCCTTGTTTCTCCCAGTGAGGAATTTGCCTTGGGAAGGGCTCCCAGCCCCTTGGACCAGGATAAGGTGAGAAATCTTGGGATTTTATTCCCCAAAAAACTGGGAAGACATTATCAAGCTTAAATAAATGTCCCACAAGCTCCTTCCAAAAAGTCCTTAGGAATATTCTGCTGGTTTTCCATGGGAAGAAGGGAATGAAACCGTGGTTCTTGAATTGAATTGAATTGGATTTCTGGGGAATGGGAAGCAACGGGATGTGGAACGGAATCAGGCCTGAGGGTGGTGCCTCAGAAATTAGGGCTTGTTTCCAGGGGGAAAAGGGAATCTAAGGGTTTAAAGGAATACATCAAAAATCAGGGAAATAATGGGAGAGTTTTTGCTGGATTTGGTGAAGCCCATTCCCAACTCCATCCCAGCAGGCTCTGGGATCACAGAGCCTCCATGGGAATTCTCCTGGCTTTTCCAAACCCTGGGAAAGGATAAAACAACACGATTGTCTTCTTCTTTTAATTTGGGATTTTGGGATGAGCCAAACTCTCGCTCACATTCCTGGGAGAGATGCTGGGATCCATCTCCGCGTCCTCCCCCACCCCGGGACATTCCCAGAAGGACCAGGGCGTTGGGAACGGGCCGTGGTGCATCCCAGGGGCTTCAGGCAGAGATTCCTGTTCCCAGTATCCCAGACTTCCAAACCTTGTTCCCAAGGGTGGGATTGTGGCCAAGCCGGGGATGGCTCCAGGACCCAAACGCTTCCCCCAGGGCGGGTTCTCCGTGGTGGGGCTCCCATTCCTCACATGGATCCAGGGGAATTTTGGGAATTGCCACCCACCACGCTTGGAACCGGACCATTTTCAGCTCCATTGGACTTTAGATCGGAAATATTGAACTTTTTAATAGGAATAATTTCAAGATTTGTAACTTTTTCCTTTTTCAACATCTTTTGCTTAAAATCATGGATTAGGGAAAATGAAATTCTTTCCTGAAGTTGTTGTTCTCCTAATGGCTCAGAAAAAGGGAATTCGGGAATAAACCCCAGCCAGAATTCGTGGTTTTCTAACAAAATGCAGAGGATCAGCCCTGGCCTTCCCAGCTCTTTGGATCCGGTTTTTATGTGGACATTTTCATTGGGAATTAGATCCTGGATCAGGATTCCATCGTGGAATCTCCAGGGTTTTAGCTTGATTTCTCTTTTCCCCTCCATTTCTGCCTCGTGTATTGAATCCACGATCCTGGAATATTTAGGATATTCCATGAGCCTGTACAAAGAAAACATCTGTTTCCAAGTGCTCTTCTTCCCAGCCCGGAGGCTCAGCCATGGAATTTTTTCAGGAGCCATCATCTCTTTGGGATGGACCCAATGAAACAACAAATCCTTTGGAATGGAATTCCTGGGAGATTCTGGGGGGTAAACACTGAAATTTCAGCTAAAAATAGGAGAAACTCCCTTTTGCAACATCCCAGGGAAGGTTTTCCAGGAGGTTTTCCCATGGGAGAGCCGAGGATGACCATGATCCCAGATGTGGCTTCCCGAAAATATAGGAATAACAGTGGGATTATTCTCCTTAGGATTTTCCTACAAGGAATGGCAACAGACAAATCCCTTATTTTGGGATATTAAATTCTTCCTGCCAAAATTCCAACTGGAAAAATTCCTTAAGGCAGAAGAGGAATCGTTTTAATAAAGCTTTCAATAAATATTTCGTAATTCCTTAACAGAGCCACTCGTATTCCTAAGAATGACTTTTTAAATCCCGATTTCCTGAAATTTGGCAATAAATCCCCGTTTTATCTTGTGTTTTCATCCCAAAGCATCAGCTGGCCATGCAGACAGTGGCCTTTTCCAAGGATCACCTTGGTTCTCCAGGAAGCAATTCCCAATATTCCCCAGAGCCTTCCTGGCCATGTGACACATCCCCGGGAGGGAATCCTGGCACAAGAAATTTGGGGAATTCCAGGCGCCAAGCCTTGAAGATGCTGAGAAATTGCTCCTGAACCAGTTTCTGGAAGTCCTGCGTCCTCTTCCACGGAAGAGGTTTTCCACAAGGAATTCTGGCAGCACCAGCTCCTGTTTTCAGCACCAAATCATTGCAGAACCTCATTAGAGGCACCTCATTTGCATATTTTCTCCTTCTAATTGGCCCGTTTGTTCTCAGTGGCAGTCAGGACCCGTCTCCATAGGGGTGGGCAATCCGGTATTCCCAGTCCCTGTGGAGCAGGCATTGGGAAAGCCTCGTCAATAGCCAGGGTTTGAGGGATTCGGGCTCCTGGGAATGCCTGCAGCTCCAGTGCTGCTTCCATAGAAAGTCATGGATCTGGCGGGAGGAGGATCTTTGGGATCAGCAGCGCCGTTCTCTTTCCGTGGGGGAATTCTCTGCTCAAACCTACAGACACAGAGGTGCTGGGGAGGCTCCATGGGGGAACTCCTCCACATTCCTGTGGAACTCATCCCTGAGCTTTGGGAATGGGATTGGGGGTGACATTCCTGTGGAACTCATCCCTGAGCTTTGGGAATGGGGATTGGGGGTGACATTCCTGTGGAACTCATCCCTGAGCTTTGGGAATGGGGATTGGGGGTGACATTCCTGCGGAACTCATCCCGAGCCTTTGGGAACAGGGACTGGGGGTGACATTCCTGCGGAACTCATCCCGAGCCTTTGGGAATGGGATTGGGGGTGACATTCCTGTGGAACTCATCCCGAGCCTTTGGGAATGGGATTGGGGGTGACATTCCTGTGGAACTCATCCCTGAGCTTTGGGAACGGGGACTGGGGGTGACATTCCTGTGGAACTCATCCCGAGCCTTTGGGAACGGGGACTGGGGGTGACATTCCTGTGGAACTCATCCCGAGCCTTTGGGAACGGGGACTGGGGGTGACATTCCTGTGGAACTCATCCCGAGCCTTTGGGAACGGGGACTGGGGGTGACATTCCTGTGGAACTCATCCCGAGCCTTTGGGAACGGGGACTGGGGGTGACATTCCTGTGGAACTCATCCCGAGCCTTTGGGAACGGGGACTGGGGGTGACATTCCTGTGGAACTCATCCCGAGCCTTTGGGAACGGGGACTGGGGGTGACATTCCTGTGGAACTCATCCCGAGCCTTTGGGAACGGGGACTGGGGGTGACATTCCTGTGGAACTCATCCCGAGCCTTTGGGAACGGGGACTGGGGGTGACATTCCTGTGGAACTCATCCCGAGCCTTTGGGAACGGGGACTGGGGGTGACATTCCTGTGGAACTCATCCCGAGCCTTTGGGAACGGGGACTGGGGGTGACATTCCTGTGGAACTCATCCCGAGCCTTTGGGAACGGGGACTGGGGGTGACATTCCTGTGGAACTCATCCCGAGCCTTTGGGAACGGGGACTGGGGGTGACATTCCTGTGGAACTCATCCCGAGCCTTTGGGAACGGGGATTTGGGGCTGTTTCCTTCTTCTTCATCACCTCACCTTTTTCCTTGGTGTCCAAGAGTAGAACCATGGAATGGTTTGGGTTGGAAGTATCCTAAGGATCATCCAGCTCCAACCCCATGCCGTGGGAAGGGACACGTTCCACATTCCCATGTTGCTCCAAGATCCTTGTTCTCCCCGTTGTCCTTGTTAGGAATATCCCAGATTCAGCGGATTTCTGGGCATAAAAACGCCTCGAGCCGGAGTCCGGCGCTACTTAAATCCCTCATTTTTGGGGGAAAAGAATTCCGGGGAGCCCCCTGCTCACCTGGTGGGGCAGGAAGAGGCGGTGGAAAACACGGAAAGCCTCCCAAGCGCGTGGAAGCGAAGTCTCCAGTCAGGTCCTTAATTGTGATGCATTTGCCGAGGTTCCCGCCGCAGCGCCGGCCCCGCTCCGGTGCCATATGGTCTCCCATGGAACATTTAACTTGTCAGGGATAATGGATTGGCCTGGAAGCAGATTTGCGCTCGGAGCGCTCGGCTCCTTTCTTGCATTTCGCTCGGAGCCGCGGGCTGCGGGATGAAGGATTGGGATGGAGATGGGAAGAGGAGCGGCGCGGCCGATTCCCCCGCAGAGGGTGACCTAGATGCCACGGAATTTTCCCGGGCGTCATCCGTGGCGCTGACCCCGGCGGGCGGCACGTCAGATCCCGTTACATCGCTCCGGAGCGAGCGCGGGGCTGGGAACGGAGCGCTTCGGAACGAGAGAGCCTCGGCCCTCCCGCTCCCATGTTCTCCCCGTCGGGTGTCGGGGTGTTGGAAGGGGCACTGGGTGTGTCCCCGTGGGGCTTCAGGAAGTCGTGGAATGCTTCGGGGTGGAATGGAGCTTAAGGATCATCCACTGCCATCCCCTCCGTGGCGGGGACACCTTCCCCTATCCCAGCTTGTTCCAGCCTGGCCTGGGACACTGCCAGGGATCCAGGGGCAGCCACAGCTGCTCTGGGAATTCCATTCCGGGGCCTCCTCACCCTCCCAGCCAGGAATTCCTTCCCAATATCCTACCCAAATCTTCCCTTTTCCAATGGGAAGCCATTCCCCGTGTCCTGTCCCTGCAGCCCTTGTCCCCAGTCCCTCTGCAGCTCTCCTGGAGCCCCTTCAGGCCCTGCCAGGGGCTCTGAGCTCTCCCTGGATCCTTCCCTTCTCCAGGTGAACATTCCCAGCTCTCCCAGCCCGGCTCCAGCCCTCGGAGCACCTCCCTTGCTTCTTGTGGCCAGGGCTTGGAGCAGCCTGGGACAGCGGGAGGTGTCCCTGCCCGTGGGACTGGATGAGCCTTAAGGTTCCTTCCAGCCCAAACTATTCCAGGATTCCATGGGTTTTGCTCCTCGGCATAACGTTCCTTTCGGGTGTGATGTTTTCCTGGAGGAATTGGAATGTTTTATCCTTGTTCCAGAGGCGCTGGAGAGCGTGTGTGGAGTTCGCGTGGATTCCCAGGCCGAAAAGATCCCGGAATATTCAGGAAGTGTCCGTTCTCCTGCGGGTCTGCGTGCCCTCTGCTGGAATTGCTGATGGGGGAAAATAGGGGATTCTGGATTATTTGGCATTAGCCACAGAATTCCTGCTGTTTTCCCACCCTCTGGGAACCTTGGAGTTTGTTGTGTCCCCTCAGAAGATCCAAAGGATCCCAAGTGGGTTTTTTGAACTCAAAACGAGAACAAAAATCCGTGTTTTGGGGTGGAATTTTATGGGATGAGGAATATGTGGGATAAACAGAGCTTGGGTAGGAATTACTACCAGAGCCTTTGATCTCCATGGAAGGATTAGTTGTGGTTTTTTGGGAGTATCTAATGGATGATGCTGGGCGTTCCGAGGAGTGGTGGCCGTTCCAGGTGCTGCGATCCCTGGTGCCACGGAATCCTGGAATCTGGGAACGGTTTGGTTGGAAGGGACCTTAAGGAGCACCTCATTCCCACCCCCTGCTGCGGGCATGGAATCTTCCATGGGAAAGCTCCCTGCACCTTCTGTCCCGTCCCGAATTCCTCCGAGAGCCACGGTGGCCTCGTGTTGGTCCCTTTGGGAAAGGACATTCCTGGATGTCGCGTCCAGGTGTCCGTTGATCCCAAAGCTGCTCCGCGGGCTCTGGATCTCGTTATCCGCGTCCGGCGTGGGTTTCCGTCCTCCCCGCTGGGTGCCATGGCTTTGGATCCTTCTCTCCCTCGGTTTGGAGCGATCGCAGTGGAATCCCAGCTTTCCTGCTCCGCCATAAAGACCTTGGGGACAAAGCAGGAGGGATCGCCCCGCGGGCTGCTTCCGTTCTCAATCCCGCATAAACCGGTATCCGGCCAATCCCTGGACATTCCTGCGGGCCGGAGTGCGATTACGGCATGTTCCTATCTGAGCTTTGGTGGGAATCTTGTTCCTTTTCATTATTTCATCCTCTCGTGTTCACTAACGCCTCGGATTTTTCTTCGGTTCCGTTTTCCAATGCCCGTTTTCCCTCCCTGGCCCGTTTTTCCCTCTTATATTCCAAGAAGAGGGTGAAACACAATCACTGTGTTTCCTCGGAGTTTCTGCTCCTCTCCCGACAATGTTCCAGGTGTTCAGGCTGTTCCTTCGTTATCTCCCGGAGCCTGAAATTCCAGAGGAGCCCAAAGATGCTTGTGGAATCGCTCCAAACGAGGGAACGTCTCCCAAAATCCTTCCCATCGCGGCATTTCCGTCTGGCCTCGGGCCCCGGGAGCATCCTGCGGCTCCAAGGAATTTTCCGGCTTCCTCCCCTCGTTAAATATCCATATTCTTCCCTCAGCCTGGGAAGAAACGGGCGTTTTGTTTCCATAAATCCCTAATTTAATTAGGGAAGTTTATTATTCCGCTCGCAATTAGCACGTGGATTCGATATCCAGCTTATTAATCCCTGGGACGTTACGGATCGTGCTGCTGCCTATGGAATGGTGACACAGGGGGCAGCTTCCCGTAATCTTTCCCTTCGGATCCGCTGGTTCAGGGACCGCGATCGGTGGTGTAAAATACCCGTGCGGAATTCTCCCGGAGTGAGGAATCTGAGGGCGGGGTGGGCAGCGCCGATGGATCCCAGCCCTTCCCTGACCTCCACGGGGAGTCCAGGCCAGTCCCGGGTGGGATCTCGGTATGGGCCTGCGGATAGACACGGATACCTGGAGATGCGGTGTGTGTCGGGAAGGAGTTCCGGGATCTTTGGGAATTAACCTTCCTTGTTTAGGCCCCACTTCCACCCCAAATTCCCCCGGTTCCCGTTGGCCGAGCTCCGGAGCTATATTTTCCGGTGTGTTCCCGGATTCCGTTCCCTTGGCGTTCGATGGCGCTGCCAGGAGCTGATCCCTCGCTTGGCGTGCCGTCGGAGCGGCCGTTCCGTTCCCATCCCTGTTTCCTGCCTCGTTCCCCGCAAAAAGGCCTTGAGCTCCATTTCCCTTCAGATTATCGGGATGAATGTTTTTCCCAGGCCTTGTGCCTGGTTTGCGGATCCTCCGGATCGAAGCCCGCGGCGTGTCCGATTTCCCGGCCCGAGATCCCCGGATTTCTCCTGGCTCTGTTGTCGGGCCTTGCCGTGGAGCACAAAGCAGCACCAGCTCGTTACTGTGAGACCTCCATTTCCAGGGATGAGCTCCTTTGTGATGGAAAAATGGGGATACCGGGGGGTTCCTCGGAACCCGTGGGGCTTGGGCGGCCGGCGCGGCTCGAGCCCGGCTTAGCTGTGGGAGGAACACCTGGGCTCCGCGGGGCCGCCGCCCGGGGCTCCCTGTCCCCGTGCCAGCTCGGTGCCCGCGGGAGCCGCCCGGGAGCCGCCCGGGAGCCGCCGGAGCGCTGGGAAGGCGAGCGGAGCACAAAGGGGATGAGCTCCCCGCCAGCTGTTCCCAGTGCCGGGGATCTGCTCCCGCAAGCAGCAGTCACAGAATTCCCCTTCCTGCTTGTCTCCCTTTTCCCCCCCTTTTTTTTGGTCCCTCTTTTTTTTTTTTCCCTTTCTCCTCTCTTTTTATTCCTTGCTCTTTGAAAGAACAGAATATTCCAAAGTTGGGAAAAAATACAGGAGCGCTCTGCTGGCTGCTCCCGTGGGAAGGTGGGCAGGAGATTTTTAATCCCACTTTTCCCAGGAAAACCTCGGGATGTTGTCCACGGAGAAAGCAGGACGCACATAAATAAATATTTTCTCTTTTTATAGAGATTTATTTTTCCACCACTGCGGTGCTTGTGTAGGGGAGAAAATCCTCACTTATTTCCACGAGGTTTTCCTTGGTTAATTGATAATTCCCTACAAATGTTAGCTGGATTTCCCAGCTGAAATGAGGTATTTTGGAAGCTCTAAGGGAAAAAAAAGCCCTGTTTTTGTGTGGAGCCGATCCCGGTGCCGGCAGCTGCGGGGTTCGGAGCCCTTCCATCTTCCCTTTCCCATGCATCCCAACTGGAAGAAAATTTGGGATGCAAAAAGCGGGATTGAGGCCGGGTCGAAGGGTTTGAGGCATCCCCCAGGGGCGCGAATTCCCGCTGCTGCGGCCGGATCACCTGTGTGCACGTTCACTGGGGTTTGGGAAGTTCAGCCGCTTCCCTCGCTCGATCCCAGATATGTCCGGCTTTGTGTTCCTTCTTCCCAGCTCGGTTTGGGAATTCTCCTTTAATGTGCCACTAAATTTGTCATTTCTTTTGTGGTTTCGTTTGTCCTTAACGGGGAGCGCATCGGGCTCCTTCCTGTCGGACAACCCTTAATTACCCAAAAATCCTGGAATGAAATAATGGATTGAAGCAAAATGACAGCTGGAAATTGGGAGTTATTAAAATCCCCATTCCCGATCGTTTTTGTTGTCCCCAGCCAAGTTTTCCCTGGTCTGAGCGAGCCCCAGACCCAAATATCGGCCGTGGAAAAACAGAATTAAAATATTCCGGTTGGATTCATCCCTTAAAAAAATGTTAAATGTGAAATCCAAGGAAATATTGGATTAAAAGAATTTCCAGGAATAATTTCCCTTCCTTTCCTCTGCCTCATCCCTGTCCTTCTGCTTCCCAAAAAAACGGCAAGGCGCCCTTTCTCCAGGGCGGGGAAAGAGTGGGGGCATGGGATCACTCGCATTTATCCTGTGGAAGTTGCTGAAATCTCCTAATTAATTTTCCCAACTCCTCCGTGGCTTCTTCCTGGACAGATTCCTGGCCGTTAAATAGAGCACAAAGGGAATATTTTGGGAGAGAGGCTTCTAGGGAAGGGGGGTTTTTTTCCGGCAGGTGTTCAGAGAGCGGGGAGCCGAGATTCCCCGTTTGCCAGGAGAACGGGAGCTGCCTGGAGTGGTTCCTTTGTCTCTCCCGTGATTGGCATTGTGGCCGTTGCCGCACATCCTGGTAGTGCCCCGCGCGCTCTTCCCGCTTCCCCAGCTTCTCCTGCCTTCCCCAAAGCCCAAAGTTCTTCCCCGTGCCGGGCAACTCCGGCCACGGAGCTTTGTTCCCGAAGCCGCGGGAAGGGCCGGGAAGGAGCGGCACGCCGGAAACGAACCCTGCCGAGGCTCTCCCTCTTTTTGCCTCCCGTTTTCCCCCCTCCTCTTTCTCGACCTCCCCCGACGCGATATTCCAGCGGGGACTTTCCCCTTGGAAAAGGCGGCCGCGGCCGCTCCGCGCAGGAAGGGAGCGGAGCGCGGAATGCTCCCCTCCTGCCTCTTCGGAGGAGTTTTAGCCATGGGGCTTGGCACTGCCACCGTTGTCTTTGTGCCAAAAAATATCCGCAGCGGCTGCCGCATTCCCGACCGCTCCGGAGGCTTGGCTCGAAAATTCCGCAGTGGATGCGGCGGGAAGCGGCGGCGCCGGAGCTGCGCTCTCTCCTTGGGGTTTTTTCTTTTTGAAACCTTCCAAAGGAAAATCTCGAGGAGGCAGAATCTCGAGCTTTTCCCAGCCCCGGAAAATGCCCGGGAATGGCACTTTGAACCGGCCGCATCCAAGGGAAACGTGGCCAGTCGGGAGAAGCTTTTCTTTGGCAGCACAAATAGGCGCTGAAAGAGCCGCTCCTCGCGGCTGCTCCTGCCCGCTGCATCGGATGCTCGGGATGTGCCGGGGAATGGGAAGCGGGGAAGCGGCGTCGGGATGGGGAATTCAGGGAAGGAGAATTTAGGGCAAAGATGGTCCCCCCCCGAGGTGCGGAGAAGGACAGGGATGATGTTATCCTGCTGGTGACGGTGACAGTCTCCGTGGGGCCGGGGTTTAACGATTCCTTGAGTTTCCCCCGAATTCACGGGGTTCGTCCCTGACGGATTTCTGGGGCGCAGAAATCCGAGGGAAAACTCCCTTGGGAGCTCAGGAGCCGCGGGCTCGGTGGGAAAAGTGGATGCTGGAGATTCAATCTTTTCCAAGGAGCATAATCCTAAAAAAAAAAAAAAAAGTCAATCTCCCGCTGGCTGCGGAGCCGCTTTGGTACCTCACAGACTTCGACAGAGTCCTGGCCGAGTGCCCATTGATGTCATGGAAACACTCAAATT
This sequence comes from Rhagologus leucostigma, assembly GCA_013397725.1. NCBI lineage: Eukaryota > Metazoa > Chordata > Aves > Passeriformes > Rhagologus > Rhagologus leucostigma. The sequence continues at coordinate 24,288 of VZTD01006196.1, read as the reverse complement.
ACTGGGAATGATTCATGTCTCCGCTGTTCCCGATTCCTCCCCCACACAAATAGGAGTGGATCTGATCCCTGACAACTTGTAATTTGCAGGGGGTTTATTTTTGTATCGGGATAAATATTTTTTCACAACTGAAATTAAGCCGAGCCTGAGCCGATGGCAAAGGAGCTTCCGGAGCGCGGGCGGCGGCGCGGGGCCGCTCGGACCCGCTTCCCTCGTCCCCGCTTTTCCTGGGGGAATTGTTCCCCCCAGCTTCCCTCCTCCTTATTCCCGGCCCTCTCGGGGTGCTGGGAGGTGGCGCGCGGACTTCCAGGCGCGTTTGTTTGCCCATCGGTTCCCAAGTAGAATTTCGTTACGGCGTCGGTCTGGAATTGTTCCCAGCGTTCCCAAGCTGAGGGCGATCCGTGGGTTTTGGATCACCGGATCCAAGCGCTTCCCAAAGTTACCGCGGTGTCCCGGGAATTGCAAATCTGTTTCGGAGGTTCATGTGGGAAACAATCGGGAGACAAAAGCTCCCGGGGCTTCACTTGGGATGAGGAGAAGGGATTTTCGATCCCAAGCCCCTTGGAATAAACCAGCTGTGTCGCTCAGAGCTGGGAGATGGATATTCCAATTGTGGAATGTGGAACGGGGGCACATTTTGGGAACGAGTAAAGGAACTCCGGCATCCTTTGTCTGAGGAGCTGCCCGGCTGCGGCTCCTCCGTGGGATCGGGATGGGATGGGGAATGCGGAGCTGGGTGTGGAATGGCCCTGGCACGGCCGGGCAGCTCGGGCGGCAGCTGCTCCCTCGTCCCGGCGCTGCCGAGCGCCTTTTGTGCCGCGGCCTGTGGGAGAGCCGGGACTTTTCGGAGGGATTTCTGCCGCGCCTCCCCCCTGTTGCCGAGCTTCTCCTCTCCAGAAGGGTGGTCTTTCCCTGGCAATATGTTTGGGATCAGCCCTCTTGACTGCTCTTTGTCTGGGAGCACGTGGGGCGGTGCTGCTCAGCCATGACTTAATGCTCGGCACAGACCTCCTGTTCCCTCCTTCGCTTCACCCGTTCAGTCCCAAAAACCGCCTTTCTTCCCTCTGGAGCCACGGCACGGCCCGTGCCGCGGGCCGGGCTCTGGGACGGGAGCCTCTCGAGCTTCCTGGGAAGTCTGAGAGGGAAAAATCCAGGGCTGCGTTCCCCGGTCAGCTCCCGGCCTCAGTGGCAAATTCCCGATTCCCAATCCGGCTCTCCTTCCCAGGTGTCGGTTCCTCAGGCACAGGGAATTTTCTCCTGGGAGAGAGCAGGGAAGCACATTCCCAGCAGCTCCCGGGTGCAGCTGGAATGGGGGCCATGGAGGGTGCAGCTCCCGCCTTCCCCCAGCCTCTGGAATTCCATGGAATCCCATTTCCAGGAAGCACAGCCAGGCTGAGGGCGTTATTCCCAGGGAAGTCGCTAACCCCTTTCTGTGCCTCCCTGTGTCCCAGGGCCAGCAGTGCCCGGTTTGTCCACGGAATCGGCCTTGGGGACGAGGGATGAGCAGCAGACAAAAAGCTTGGATAAGCTGCACGGTCCGTGTATTGATCTGGCCTTTTCCTTCATTCCCAGGTAAAACGGAGCGAGGCTCGTACTCCTCGTATGGCCGAGAGTCCAACCTGCAGGGCTGCCACCAGGTAAGCGACCATCCCGCGGGAGCCGCTGCTTCCCGAGCTCTTCCTGCCGGGATGCGGCTCCCTGGGCTCGCCTCACCCCCCGGGAGGTGCTGCCCGCTGCGTCCGGCGCGGCATTCCCAAAATCCGGCCTCCGGGAACGGCACGGGTGAGAAGAGTCACCCCTCGGCACGGGCTGGTGCCGCCCTGAATCCCGCGTTCTCCCGGGATCGGTGGGATGCGCTGTGAGCGCGGGGCTGCGGTGAGGGGTGGAAAAGGCCGTGGAAATATGATTTGTTGTCCCTTTTTGTTTGGGAATTGTTGTTGGCGGGAAGTCAAGGCCGGCAGGCTGACGGCAGAGCCTTCCCGAGGGAAGCGCCGGAGCTCGGAGCAGGGGAGGACTCGAACGGAACAATGAAATGCCGATGGAATACAGAGGTGGAGTGCCCGTGCCTCTGCCTGCCCGCACTTGGAATTTGCATCTCGGCAAGTCTCCGGAGAAATCCCGAGCCTAAAAACGCCATCCGTGGCCAAATTCCGTGCTTTGTTCCCAGACAATTGAGTTTTTAGGGAGACGCTTGCCTTGCTCGTTGCAAGAGCAATATTAATCACGGCCCTTCATTCCTCCTGCTCTTCCCTTCCCTCTCCCGTGCTTCGGAAGACTATCCCAGGAATTTCATTGCTTCCTTAATATTCCAAGCTCTTTGGTTGTCACATCTGCCAGGAAAGATTCCAAGGGAGAGCCGGAACACAGGTCATTTCCCCACAGGAAAGGGAAACGCTCCATCCCGGCTTTCCTTCCGCGCGTCCGTGTTCCTTGGGAGTGCGGGGACGGAGCCCAGCCCTGTGTGCTGGAGGGATTTGGAATGTTCCGTGGAGAACGAGGTGGGGACGGGAGGAATTTGGGAATTCCTGGTGGGCAGGGGTGTGGCCCTTCCCACCGGAGCGGTGCAGACTCAGAATCCCTGGGATTGTTCCCAAAACGTGTGGATGTGGCACCTGGGGACACGGGCAGCGGGACCGTGTGTGGTGGGCTCAGAGGGCTTTTCCAAGCGGAACCATTCCGTGATTCCAGTGGCGCTGGATCCTTAGGTGTGGTCACACACCCCGTGGAGAAGCTGGAAGGGTGGAAGCTGCTCCGTGCGGAAGGGGAGGCCACTTCCGGGTCGTATTCTTCCCAGCTTTGGAATTATCGCGGAATCCTGGAATCCCTTGGAAGGGGCAGGGCCACCTCCCGCTATCCCAGCTTGCTCCAAGGCCGCTCCAGGCCGGCCTGGAACATTCCAGGGATGGAGAGAACGCTGGGAACAGCACCAGGACAAAGAAGCCGTTTCCTTGGGAGTTAGCCCGTTCCCTGTCCGTATTCCCAGAAACCCTTCCCGCGCTCCGGAACGCGCGAGTGCCGCTCCGTCCCTCCCTTCCCAGCAGCTGCTGATGGATGGCGGGATCCAGGCAGCAATTCCCGGGAGCCTCCCGCTCGTAATCGAGCCACATCTGCCATGGCGGCGCTGCAGGAAAACCGGGCTTCCTTGGAATTCTACCTGGCCGGCAAAATGCCGGTGGCTCCCGATCCCGAGGATTGGGCTGCGCCCCTCTGGAGACGCGGGATTCATCCCGATCTCGGGTTGGGAATTACCTGGGAATTTTTGCTTAGTCCGGTAACTCGGCGGAATTCCTGTAAGGATCGCCGTTCCTCCTGCCTTCTCCCACCCTGTAGAAAGCCCGCACAGAAGGGATGGGAAGGGATGAGATGATGGGATTCAGGTGCCTTCGGAGTCTGTCCCAGGGCGGGCCTGGATGGGGTTTGGAGCAGCCTGGGAGAGGGGAAGGGATACGGAATGAGGCAATCCTTCAAATCCTTTCCCACCCAAAGCATTCCATGAAGGATTTGTCCATACAGGAATTGTAGGATGGGGTTATTAGGATTTGAGACACTTGGAAAACCACAGGGATGGGGCAGCCACAGCTTCCCTGCACAGCCTGTGCCAGCCGGGAATTCCTTCCCAGTATTCCCTGTGTCCGTGGGAAGCCATTCCCTGTGTCGCTTGTCCCGAGTCCCTCTCTGTGTTGGCCGTCGCTCCAGCCCGGCATCGCCACGGAGCTCCGGGAGGTTTTCCTGGGACGGAGCCGCTCCAGCCATGCTCCGATGCTTCCGGGAGTTATCCCGGTGCTTCTCAGCTCCAAAAACAACGGAGCAATTCCTTTTGACAAGGAGAGATTCCAGGGAACGGATGGGGATATGAATCCTCCGGCTATTCCTGCCGGGAATGATTAAAACCGGGACTAAGTTCTGTGCTGAGCCTGGCCTAAGGAAAGATCCCCTCTGGTGCCACACGTGACAGGGAGGGATGGAGAGCTGGGAGCATCCCAAAGGATTTGGGGTGGAAGGGATTTAAGGATCATCTCATTCCACCCCCTGCCCTGGGCAGCGACACCTTCAGCTATCCCAGGTTATTCCAGCCCGGCCTTGGACATTCCAGGGATCCCGGGGCAGCCACAGCTGCTCTGGGAATTCCATCCCAGCTCCTGCCCACCCTCCCAGGGAGGAATCCCTTCCCAATATCCCACCTGGCAGTGGAAGCCGTTCCCTGTGTCCTGTCCCTCCATCCCTCTCCTGGAGGCCCTGGCAGGGGCTCTGAGCTCTCCTGGAGCCTTCCTTCTCCTTGGATAATTTCTCCTTCATTTCTCCTTCCCGTCAGGAAGGAATTCCTGCCTGGGAGGCTGGCAGGCCCTGCACGGGTTCCCGGAGCAGCTGCGGCTGCCCCTGGATCCCTGGGAACGTTTGAGGCCAGGCCGGAATATCCTGGGCTAGCAGAAGCTGTCCCTGCCCTCAGCAGTCCCGCGCTGGCTCCCCGCTCCCGCTCCGCGAGCCTTGGAAAGGCTGGAAAAGTGCGAATTTTCCCTGAGTCCCGCCCGCTGCCTTTCCAGTCTGCGCGTCCAGTTGAAATCAATCACTCGTGGGAGTTGATTCTGCGCTGACCAGTCTTGGACGAGCTTCCCGAAATGATTGATTCCCAGCCCAGCGTTGGAAAACTTGCGAGCAGCTCCATGTGGAGCCGGAGCGAGCGGCCGCTCTGCTCTCCTGGCAGCGCCGGGAGTTCGGGAGCGGCTCTTGCCCGCGTCCCGGAGCGCATATGGGACCTTCTCCCGCCCGTCGTCTTCCGCGGGCACGTGGTGCCTGCCGAGATCCCGGAGATGTGATGGGACGGAGCGGCACGCGCGGCTGGGGAACGACAGACGGCTCCGCAGCGGGGCTTGGGGCGGGGGATGGAGGGACGGGACAGGGCTGGGAGAGGGGATTCGGGTGGGATATTCCAGGAATTCCTGGCTCTGAGGTTTTCCGGAGAAGCCGTGGCTGCCCCTGGATCCCCGGAGTGTCCGAGGCCAGGCTGGGATAACCCGGGATAGCGGAAGGAGTCCTTGCCCGTGGGAGGGGAGGGGATGATCCTCAAGGTCCCTTCCAAGCAAAGCGTTCCACGATTCCCTGATCTCCGGCCGCGTTGCTGCTGCCCGGATCTGGGCTCCTCCCAGGAACATCCCACATTTTCCCTGTGTCAGCTGGAAAAGCTCGGTTTTCCCTCGTCCCGTGTGTCCCAGCTGGATTTGGGTATCCGTGGGTTTGAGCTCGTTTGTTGGCCCGTCTCAGGCTCCAGGTGATCCCAGCTTCGCGGTTTTCCCTGGAACGGCCGCGGCCCTGCGCTTTAGCCGCTGCCTCGGGATGCAGCGCTTCCCGCGCGGAGCCGCGCAGGGAGAGCCCGAGGGAGATTCCCAGCAGAGGCGCAAAGAGCCAGTTCCTGTTGGGAATGCCGCGAGTGGCGTTCGTCGGGATTTAACCTTCCCTCAGAAATAAACGGGGCTTGGGAACACTGGCAACGGGAGCCACGGTTGTGATCTTCCAGCTGCTCAAGCTGGAATTTTCCAGAGGCCTTTTCCCAGGAAAACCGTGCTGGCTGTGCCGGGATCGTGTCTCGGTGTCATTCCCGCATCCCAGGAAGCTCATCCTGGAAATGATCCGGGGCTGGAGCTGGGCTGGGAGAGCCGGGAGTGTCCAGCCTGGAGAAGGGAAGGATCCCGGGAAAGGGGCTCCGGGAGCGCTGGGCAGGGATTGATTCCGTGGAATCCCACAACCCTGCCTCGTGCTGGAAGGGATTTTCAGGATCATCCCATGGCAGGGAACCTTCCCTTATCCCAGGCTGCTCCAAGCCCTGGACGTTCCCGGGATCCAGGGGAATCCACAGCCTCTCGAGGCGATCCCAAATCCGAGGTGTTGAGGGCATTCTCTGGGAATAATGGCTGTTTTCCTTAGGAATTCTCGCTTCCCTTGAAAAAGAAAGGGAAAGGTTCTTTGTCTTCCTGCACGATGAGTGGGAAGAGGATAAACAAAATTCCTTGGAGCATTATGGCCTGAAAGTTTCCTTGCTCTCTCCGACGTCTTACTGCTGGAATTCCCGGAAAACGCTGTGACCTCCTCCGAGCCATCCCTGTGTTCTCCCATTCCAAGGGAAGCCACCAACTCCGTCCTTCAAATTGGGAATTCCGCCAGGAAAGCCCTTCTTAGGATGGAGCCGTGGCAGGACATTCCAGCCGGAGCCGGGATTTCTGTTGTGAGGCCCTTGGAGCCGAGGTTTTCCGCCGGAAAACTCGGAACTCGTTAGGTGAGCAGGGCTCTTTTGCCAGGATTTGTGGGAATAACTTCCAGCGAAGCGAGTCCCGGTGGAGCATCCTCAGCTCGCCTTGAAGTGCCGAATCCAGCGGGGTTCTAGTGGATTTGTCCAGGAGAAATATTCCCAAAATATTCCTTTCTGCCTGTCCCTAACCCTCCCTCTGTCCCTGGTACCGACCAGGTGGTTTAGGCTTGGAAAAGGCTGAAAAATTGGGAATGTGGGCATTTCCAGATGTTCAGAACGTCAGCCTGGCACGGGAATGTCCCTGTGGGAAACAGGGATTCCAGGATAGCCCATAATTTCTAATCCCCAGATCTATCCCGAACGAAAATCGGGATTAGCTTTTTCCTCCATCCGTTCCTATGGGTGTTGCTCCACATGGGTTCTCGGGGGCCTGGGGGTGCGTTCGCGCGGGAGTTGGTCGGAGGGGACAGCGGTGGAACGTTCCTTGGTTTTTCGTGGAGAAGGTTGGAATGCAAGGGCAAGGGCTGAGCACCGCAGGCGGGGAATGCATCCCAAGTGATCTGTCCCGGAATGGAGCAAAATCGAACAAAGGGACTCAAATCCGTCTCTCTTCCTCCACACAATCGTTCCCAAAAATGCAAATTCCGGTGGGAAATTCGGTCTCAGGGAGAAGATCCCAGTTTTCCTCAACAGCTCCCGTTTTTCCGCCGTGGTTTGAACAATTGGGGCTGGATGTAAAGGAAAACCGCATGGAAAACAGGGAAGGGTTTCTGGGTTGGAATTTCCATGTGGGATTAGGGACAAACAGCGGATGGAAATGCCGCTGGAGGTTTTAAGAGAGAGCTGCCATGTTCCCAGGAATCCAGAGGATTGGTAGGGATCGGAACAGCTGGAGATCTGGGGTGAGAATTGAAAAGCAGAGGATTGGAATCCCAGAAAGAGATAGCCAAGGAAGGATTGAAGTTGGAAAATTCAGGAATTGAGGAGAAATTGGGGCGAGGAGGGGAAATCCTGGATCTGGAAGGAGAGGAAAACAGGACATGGGAAAAAGAAACCCGGAAAATAAAATTCCCTCTGGTTCCTTTGGGGCTTCATTCCAACATGAATTAAAATCTTTATCATTAAAATCGGGATTCCACCGAATTCCCGTCACTTTGTTCGGGAGTTTGTTGGGGAAGAGCGGGAAAGTCAAACGGGTCGGGAGCAGGAGCGGGAACGTGGCAGGAAACGGGGCTCGGGAGCCGCTCCGCTGAGTCAGGTGGGCACCCGGACGGGCACGGAGCTCATCCCGTGCTCCCGGGTTTCCTGGGAAAAGCCCTAATTAAGAGCCCCGGGAGAGCGGGAGTGGCCGGGTCAGCGGGAACGGCGGGATCGCCGCATCCCAGCCCGCATTCCCGGCCGGAGCAGGGCAACAAAGCGGGGGAGCGGCGCCGGCAGGGAAAGCCGGAGCATCTGACCGGGAATAATCCCGGGAAGGAGCTTTGATCCCGCGGAACGGCAGGAATTTTAATTGAGCGGCAGCTTGGGAAAGGGCGGCAGTTCCTGGGATGCAACAAATAAATGCGGGATAATCCGTCGGGAATGTCGTTCCAAAGGGACGCTGGGAAAATGGATTTGTTTGGGGAGCTCCCCGAGGAAGCCGGGTAAAACAGGGAAAGGCCTCGGCGTTCCCGGCGGCTCCAGGTGTGCCCGGCAGCTCCGGGCAGGGCAGGGAAACGGGGATTGCTGGGAGCTGCCGCTCCCTCCGGGATGCCGCTCCTCCGGGACTTTGGGAGGAGGGAATGCCAGGGATGCTCCGACCCCAAACCCCTGGCAGTCCTTCGGGAGAGCAGCTCCATCCCTTCCCAGCTCGTCCCGCTTTTCTCCCGCCTGGCTTTGGGGCCGGATCAACGCCCAAACAAATCCAGCAGGGGAAAAAAATTCCCTGTTTCCCGAGGGATTTTTCCCCGGTCCGTGCCTTTGGATTTCGGGTTCCAGGCCCTTGAGCCCAAGCTGATTTCAGCGGGAAAATCCACCACTTGCATCCCACCTGTTCCCAGAACAAAGGGGAAATATCCCGGTTTTCCTGTGGACCCTTCCCAACCTCCCAAATCCCAGAGAAGCACGGAAGCGAGATCCACATAATTTTCCTTTAAAAAGCAGGAGCCGAGCCTTGCGACAGGAGCAGCATTTGGCTTTTCCAGGAGGGATCGTTTGGCTCCCATCTGGATGGATCTCGTGCCGCTTCTCCCTCTCCGGCTCTAATTCTTTGTCTCGTTATTCCCGCTTTGGAGCGGCAGGAAAACGGGAGGATGCGGGAACACGCCGAGAAACCCCAACGGTTGTGGTGGATAAAAGCGCCGGCGGCGTGGCTCCGTGGGGAAAATCCCGGGATTTCTGGGTTTCGGTGCGTTGCTGGCCTCTCCCCAAATGAGCCCTTGGCCTCGATCCCTGCGTTCCTGCGGTCATCGGAATTTGGGGTTTTTCTTGCCCGTGGAAAGCTCGGCGGCTTTTCCCGGAGGGAAAAGTTGGGATGAGGGAGCCAGAGCTCCCGAGATACGTGGCCGCTTCCCTGTCCTCTCGGAGACTTGGGAATGCCGATTCCTGGCTGCTCGGAGGGGCTTTTCCCAGGGGAATGCCAGGGGAGCTGGGTTTGGGGGTTCATTCCCGACGCACGGATGGGCCGGCGCGGGTTCAGCAGCGTGAGGCAGATCCACGGCTGCAGAGAATTCCCGGGCGGAACGCTGCTCCCTTCCCTGGGATTCCCGCCGCTGGCGGGGAATACTCACGCCTCACCCGTATCCCTTCCCGACATTCCCGAAAATCCTGTTTGTTTCCGGGCAATAGTCACGATAAACCGGGATTTGCCGCGGAACGATCCAAAGCGTTCCCTAAATCCCACTGATTTCCGGACAGTCACGATGAGCCAACATTGCTGCTGGAATGATCCCAAACGCTCCCTGAATTCCCGTTCTTCCCGGAGAATCATCACTGTATTCCTTTGGGAATATTCCCTAAAATCCCGTTGGTTTTTGAGGATATTCACAGGAAACCTTGGGAAATATTCCTTGCGAGGTGGTCCAAAATATTCCCTAAAATCCAAAATATTCCCTAAAATCCCATTGATTTCCAAGGATATTCACAGGAAACCCTGGGAAATATTCCCTCGTGAAACGCTCCAGAATATTCCCTAAAATCCCACTGATTTTTGAGGATGTTCACAGGAAACCTTGGGAAATACTCCCTTGTGAAGTGGTCCAAAATATTCCCTAAAATCCCATTGATTTCTAGGGATGTTCACAGGAAACCCTGGGAAATATTCCATGAAATCCCATTGATTTTCAAGGGATACTCGCCATGAAGCACTATTAGCTGGGAAATCCTCCCAGATGTTCCCTAAAATCCCACTGATTTCCAAGGATATTCACAGGAAACCTTGGGAAATATTTCGGTGTGAAATGCTCCGAAATATTCCCTAAAATCCAAAATATTCCCTAAAATCCCAGTGATTTCCAAGGATATTCCTCTCTTAGTTGGGAAATGCTCGCAGACATTCCCTAAAATTCCGTTCTCCAAGACATTCCCGAAATCCCCTCTTCCCCTGGAGTTCTGGCCTGTGTTCCTCCCTCATTCCCGGTTATCCCAGTGGTGGGATGGGAGGGTGGAGAGGGTGTGGGATGAGAGGGTGTGGGATGAGAGGGTGTGGGATGAGAGGGTGTGGGATGAGAGGATGTGGGATGAGAGGGTGTGGGATGAGAGGATGTGGGATGAGAGGCCGGGCCTGGACACCGGCAGTTTTTCCATGGGAAGGGTTTTTAGCTATTAGCTGGGAAATGCTCCGAGACGTTCCCTAAAATCCCACTGATTTCCAGGGATGTTCACAGGAGACCTTGGGAAATATTCCCTGAAATCCCTCTGGTTTTCGAGGATGTTCTACTCTTAGCTGGGAAGTGCTCCCAGACGTTCCCTAGAATTCCGTTCTTCTCCAAGACATTCCCAGCATCCCTGGAGTTCTGGCCTGTGTTCGTTCCTCGTTCCCAGTTATCCCGCAGCATCCCATGGCTTGGTTCCCGAGCTTTTCCACCGCTGCAGGTGTTGTTTACCAGCGGAGCAGGTGGATATCATCCGTGAAACCGCGGAGAGCGGGGAAACGGCGGGCTCGGAGACGCTTGGAGCGGGATGGGAGGGTGGGATGAGAGGGTGTGGGATGAGGGGGTGTGGGATGAGAGGCCGGGCCCGGACCCCGGGAATTGTTCCGTGGGAAGGCTCTGCGGCCGCCGGAGCGCCCGTCCCGAGCGCCGGGGACGGATCGGCGCCCGCTCGCCGCGGCCTCGGGAGGCGTTTGGGGGCGCGCTGGCCCGCGGGCAGCGTCCCGAGCCGCGCTGGAGCGGGAGC
>VZTD01006196.1:0-12952 GCA_013397725.1 Rhagologus leucostigma | reverse complement strand
AACACATTTTAGATGTAATGCGTTATAAACTGAAGGCGTTTTATATAGAATGCATTATAAATTTAATACATTTTATATATAATGCATTTAAAATTTAATGCATTCTAGATATCTAATACATTCTATTATTTAATGTATTATATACTCAATACTTTATAATACATTCTAGACATTTAATACATTCTAGGTATTTAGTACATTGTAGATTTTAGTATATTATATCGAGTACATCATATCTATTTGATACATTGCATATATAATACATTAGCTAGTACTACCTTATCTATTAGTACATTATATATATAATACATTCTAGGTATTTAATATTTTATATATATAATACAGTACAGATATGTAATGCATTATACAATAATACATTATAGATATTTAACACGTTATATATATAATACAACATAGATATTTAATACTTTATATATATTTAATATATTATATTTAATACATTATATATTATACATTATCTATTTAATACATCGTATATATAATACATTATATATTAATGTATTATAGATAGTACATTATAGATAATAAATATATCGTATATAATACACTGTATGTATAATACATTATATATCAATACATTAGATGTAATACATTATTTAATGCATTATATGTAACACGTCAGATATAATACATTATATATAATACGTTACAGGTATTTAATACATTATATATTTCATAATTACATATAATGAATGATATATTTAATACCTTATATATACAATGCAGTCTATATTTGCCATCTTATACATCTACTTTCTAGGCATTACACGTATTTTACATTTTATATCCTTTTTATACGTTTTATATCTTTCTTATCTGTTTGACATCCATTTTATCCCTGTCCGAAGCCCTGATAGATTTCATTCCCAGATATTTTTCCCGAGACAACGGAGCCACCTTATCCACACGCAGGATTTCATAGGATTTAGTGATTTCCATTTTGTTATTCCGAAATGCTGGCGGAATTCCCTTCAAATACCCCGGCAGAGCTCCCAAACTTTCCCAAGCGCCGTCGAAATTCCCGGCGCCGGGAATCAGCAGGGAATGCCTCCTCTTGCCGGCCTCCGGGCGCCGCTCCCCAGTGGGAATTGCGGCGGTGTTCCCTTTAACGCGGCGCCGGGCGCCCGCTCCGCGCTCCCGAGCGCTCGCTCCCGGGTTATTTTTAGGGCCGGGAAGGAGCTCGCGGTGAGGGGAGCGCGGGTTCGGGGCCGGCCTCGCCCACAGCTCTGCGTGTCTGTCCCGCAGCAGAGCCTGCTCGGAGGGGACATGGAGCTGGCCACCCCTGGGGCGCTGTCCCCCAGCAAGCCGGGCTCCCAGTACTACCAGTACGCCGGCAGCGCCCGCCGGAGACCCCTGCACGGCTCCTCCATGGGTGAGTCATTCCCTGTTCCCGTCCCTCCCGCCTTTGTCCCGCTCCCAGTACTCCCAGTGACCCCTGCACGGCTCCTTCATGGGTGAGTCATTCCCTGTTCCCATCCCGCCTTTATCTCACTTGNTACTCCCAGTTACCCCTGCACGGCTCCTTCATGGGTGAGTCATTCCCTGTTCCCATCCCGCCTTTATCTCACTTGCAGTGCTCCCAGTATTCCCAGTATTCCCAGTACTCCCAGTATTCCCAGTACTCCCAGTACCCTGGGGGCAGGCCCCCGCATGGCTGCTCCATGGGTGAGTGACTCCCTGTTTTCCACACCCGTCCCACCCGTATCCCGCTCCAGGACATTTGGGAAGCAGCTCGCTGAACCCTCTCCCGGGCCGTTATTTCAGGCTGGTCCAGCCTTCCAAATTCCCATTTTTCCCGGGCCCAGGGCACCAAATCCGAGTTTTAATTCCCCGGGTTCTAACAGAAATCACATCCCAGCGTTTTATCCTCGGGATCCTCTATCCTCCGGTGTTACCCCTTTATTGCCGTGACATCCCTGTGAGGACAGGGAAAACCTTCGGGAGGGATCCCTCCCATCCCGCCCGAATCCCGATTTCTAATCCCCCTTTTTCTCCCTTTCTTCCAGAAGTTCAGACAAAGAAAGTTCGGAAGGTTCCTCCGGGTTTGCCGTCGTCCGTAAGTACCGCGGCCACTCGGGAGCAGTTTGGGATCGGGGCGGCAGGAGCCCGTTCCGGGGGCAGCAGGCTCGGGCGGAGGTAGGGAATGCTCAGGGACCCGCGCCGCTCGCGCGTCCCCGCGTGCCGGGGGCTCCTCCGTGGGGCCGGCGGATGGAAGGATGGGTGGGGAGTTCCCCGGGAACGGGCCCCCGGATCCCGCCGGGATCCCGGCGGGGCCGGGGGGCTCCGGGTGCCAAGCGCTGCCAGCCGGGTGTTGCCAGAGGCTCCTTAATCCCGCTTTTCTCCCCGAGTTTCCAGGAATATCCCCGATCCCTCAATTTGTTGAGGATTCCGGGCACCGTCCGGCTCATTTTCCCGTGTTCTCTTGGAATTCTCGCGTTTTTCCGTCAGGAATTGCTGCCTTGCTTTGCTTCCGTGGAATCCTTTGTTCCGTGATCCAAACGACGATTCCGTTAATTGCATTTTTTGGATGGTTTTGTGCATTCCTTGCGGGATTTTTCCCAAAAAAAGCTGCTCTGAGGTACTCGACATCCTTTCAAATCCATTCAAATCCCTGGAAAAGTGAGGTTTTATAGGGAAAGATCCGACGTTTCAGGCACCACAGCACCAAATTAGGGCGGAAAAGTGCATTTTATTGGATTTGTTTAGTTCAGATTTTATCTCTTTTATCACTTTAAAAATACACCCGGCCTCATTTGCATATCACGTTTATATCGATAGCTTCATTTGCATATCATTTCGATATCGATATCGGCCTCATTTGCATATTGTCTTGATATCGGTATTCCATCAGCCCCTCCAGAGGGGAAATCTTCCCTTTCCTCCTGGAGAAATCCCCTTATTTTTGTTCCAAATCTGGTCATTAGCGGCAATTAATCACGGGGAATAGATAATTAATTAATATCCAGAGAGATAAAAATTAATCTGATGGATTGGATGGTTTTATCCCAAATCCATGGAAATTTGCAGTTGGAAAAGAAGAATCTGCAAGAGAAACAATGACAAAGTTCTTGGAGTGGCTGGGCTGAATTCTTCTCGCTAATAATCCCTTTCTAATTAACAAGATGCAATTAAAAAGGGGACAATTCACATCAGCGTCCTCATTTAATCCCAGGCATTCATCAAATCCTGCTCCCGTTAAGCCGAAATATTTTTTCCAGTTGCTAAGATCCAGGAATTCTCGAGGAAAAGCCCAAATAAATTAATAATATCAATTAATTGATTAATTAATTAATAAGAATTCTTTTCATTCACAAGAAGGGCCCCAAAGCGTATCTGGGATTTCTTTCCCTCGGTGCTTTGGTTTGAACGGGAGCTCGAAATCCTTGGGATTATTTCATCGACTGGACGGTGGCGTGGGAATTCCGGTATCAAAGCTGTTCCTGGGTGGGTGAATCCAGCCCCCCAAGCTCGTTTTTCTAGGAATGGAGGGATGAAAGCTCGGGTCCTGACAGGTGGATAAAAGCCTTCCGTGGCTCTCACGGAAACTGGGCTTTTCGGGTGGAAGTAGAGGGGTTTGGGGCATTTTGTCCTCCCAGATCCCGGAGTCACCTCTGGAATCTGGGATTTCGTTTGGATGCAGGAATGGATGGCCGCGCTCCGTGGGCAGGGCGGGAGCGTTCCCGGATTTCTGGGGAAGCGGGGATGCGGAGGGTGGGGTTTGTGCCGGGAATACGGAGCGGAACGCTGCGTTCTCGGGGATTCCTCCGGCACCGGCCGTCGCAGTTCCGGGGATAAACGGGAATAAGCCTGCTGGGAAACGAGTACAGCAAACAATGGGAGCGATCGGCTGCAAATCCGGAGTTCCAGGTGGATTTGGGGAGGGATCCCGGGTCGGGATTCGCTGCAGTCCCGGTGTTGGATCCCAGACTTGCTCTGGATGTGTCCCTCAAACCCCGCCCGGTTTTCCTGGTTTCCCGCGTCCCGGGAGCGCTCTGGGTGCCGGGGCTGGGTTTTATCCGGCACGTTCCCGGCATGGAGCCGCTCCCACCTGGCAGGGAGGCATGGGTCCCTTCTCCATGGCTGCCATCCCGTGGAGTTCGGCCGGGATCGGTGATCCCGGATTTTCCAGCCCGAACTATTCCGGCATTTTGGGGAATGCTTCTCCGTGCTGATTCTGCTGGGAGCCTCCCGGGGCTCAGAGAATCCTGGAGAGGATCCCCAAGGATCCAGCTCCCGGCCCTGTGAGGACAACCCCCGAATCCGCAAATCCCGCCGTGTGCGTTGTCCAGCCGCTCCCTGCCCTCTCCCTGGGAATCCTGTTCCAGCGCTTCCCTTTCCCTGAAATCCAGCTGGGGGGGCGATCCCAGTCGTGAGGACCGCTGGGATGGGGTGAAGTGTCCTGGGGACTTCCTGGAGGCAGATCCAAGGAAAAGAGGGAGAACTCGGAGGCCCTTCCCAGTGGTGGTGTTTTAACGGGGATGAAAAGGTCTGGGAATTCCAGTTCCAACCACTTAGGGGATTTGAAGGAACGGCTCGGGATAGCTGCAGCAGGGAACAGCCCTTGGGAAGGGATGTGGATGCTCCCGTGGATGGATTTTCCTGGGAAACTGACCCGCTTTGGGATCTTGGAGTACTGCGGATCCCCAAGAAATCTCTCTGCCTGTAATCCCGGAGGTTTTCCGGTGTGGGATTAGTGGGATTTGGTTTAGCTGGGGCAGAGACTCCCTCTTCAGAGCGCTGCGGGAAGTGCACGAGGATTCAGCAAGGACTCGCCCAAAAAACCCCGGAGTCTTTGGAAATTCCTGCAGAATGACACCCGGTAGCTTCTCGGGAATGTTCTGAAGGAAGTTCTTGGAAATTTGGAGGGAAATCAGCTCGGTGGGAATCGGGTTTGTTCCTTGGGATGAAAGAGGGGTCCAGGAAATGCCTTTGATAGAAATGGAGTTGAGTCCAATTAATAAATCTGACAAGCCGTAGGAATCCCATCTCCAGTTTGCCATCATTTATTGCTCCGCTTATCCGTGATTCCCTTTTCCGTTGGGAATGATGCTGAGTTTCCCGAGTGGAATCCCCAGCACTTTATTAAGGATACGAGCACTTAATTCCTACCTCGGATCCGGCTTTTCCCATGGATCTGGGATAGGACAGCTCCTGATTGATTGGAGCCCAATAAATTGATTCCTTGAAGGTTTCCTTCCGTTTCAGGACGGATTGGACACACTGGCTCAGGGCGGGAGAGCGGGATGCTGAGGAAGGTGTTACCCTGGAATAGAGAATTCCTTCCCAGTATCCCACCTATCCCTGCTCTTTCCCACCGGGAAGCCATTCCCTGTGTCCTGTCCCTCCGTGCCTTGTCCCAGTCCCTCCCCAGCTCTCCGGGGAGACCTCGGAGCCAGAGGGGCTTTGCTCCTTTGGGAATTTGGAGGAAGATCTGCGTATTCCGGACAAACGGACGGCGCTTCCAGAGAGGAACAGCAGGAACGGGAGCAGAGCTGGGAACAGCACTGGGAACAGCACTGGCAGCGGGAATCAGACCAGGAGCGGGAGCTGAACTGGGACAAGGACTGGGAGCAGGATGAGGATTAGGACCGGGAGCAGAACCAGGATTCGAACCAGGACTGGGAACAGGAGCAGAACCACGAGTGGGACCAGGAGCAGGAGTTGGGAACAGGAGCAGAACTAGGAATAGGACCTGGAGCAGGAGCAGAACTGGGGTTCAGAGCAGGATTAGGAGCAGGACCGGGAATAGAACCAGGATTAGGAGCAGGAGCAGAACTGGGATTTGGAGCAGGAGTTGGGAATAGGAGCAAAACTGGGAATAGAACCAGGATTAGGATTAGGAGCAGAACTACGGATAGGGCCAGGATTAGGAGCAGGAGCAGAACTGGGAATAGAGCCAGGAACAGGAGCAGGAGCAGGATGGGAGCTACAGCAGCTGGAGCAGCTCCTATTCCCCCTCTTCTTCCTGTCCCCCTCTCCATCCCGTTCCCCTCTCCATCCCGTTCCCCTCTCCATCCCGTTCCCCCTCTCCATCCCGTTCCCCTCTCCATCCCATTCCCCCTCTCCATCCCGTTCCCCTCTCCATCCCGTTCCCCTCTCCATCCCGTTCCCTTCTCCATCCCGTTCCCCTCTCCGTCCTGTTGCCAGCTGCCGGAGCGACTCTGCCCGATTCCCGGTCCGTTTTCCCGGTGCTCTCCCAAGCCCCTGTGGCATGAGCGGCCTTTCCCGAAGAGCCCCTCCCCGCCCGCTCGGCGCTCCCGGTTCATTTGGGATTCTGCGGAGGGTGTTTTTTCAGGAAGCACGCTCTTCCCTCGCTGACCCCGGAGCATCTGTTAGGATTATTTTTCGTGAGCGCTCCGCTGGCATTGGGGAAGTGTGAACGGCGCCGGGATCTGCCGGCTGCTATTTCGGGATATTTATGATCACCTCTTGCTTCCTTGGGGGAAAAGTGTGCCGGGAGTTTTTTCTTCCCGAGCGGCCGGGGAAGCGCCGGGATGAGGAAACAGATTGCCTCCGACATGTGCTTCCTGTGACAGTAAAAAGAACAAATCCCGTGGAACGCGGGATAATTTATTCGGGAACGGCGACGCTTCGGGTCCGGCCTACCCAGAGATCCGGAATCGCTTCCGAAATCCCGTTTAAATCCCGACAGCTGGATCCGGTGGTTTCAGCAAAGCGGTTTTCCCTTCGTGTCTCTGCTTTTCCCACTGAAATGGGGGAAATCGGGGCGGTGGATGCTCTTTCCCGGTCCTCGGAGCGCTGGGAACCCAGGAATCACAAAGGAATTCCTGTGCAGAGGAATCCTGGAATCGCGGAGTGGCTTGGGTTGGAATCGCAGGCTCCTGGAATGGTTGGGGTTGGAAGGGATTTTAGGGATCATCCCGGGGCAGGGATACCTCTCGCTATCCCAGGCTGCTCCGAGCCCTGTCCAGCCCGGCCCTGGGCACTCCGGGATCCGGGAGCAGCCGCAGCTTCCCTGGGATTGTCCCGAGGCCTCGAAGAATCTGGGAAGCTGCAAGGAAATGGGAATCCCGTCCTTTTGTGCCGCTGGGAGAGCGGGATGGGATGAGCTGGGGAGAGCCCCTGGAGCTGGGATGCTGCTGGGAATAAGGGTGGGAGCACTCTGTGCTTCCATGGAACCCTGGAGTGCTTGGGGTGGGTTTTCCATGTGCAGTCCCACACGGACTGTGGGACAAAGCTGCTCCGGAGGGGCCCTGAGGTCCCGTTCCCATGGGATGGCCATGCCACGGAGCCTTCCGGGATGCCCGGCTGCATTCCAGCCTGGATCAGGGCTCCTGGGAGCTTCCCACGGCTCTCCCAGCCCTGTCCCAGCTTCCCGGGATCAGCCTCGGAGCCGCGTGGGAGCGGAAGTGAGTTATCCATGGAAAGAGGGCCGACAGGGAATTCTGGCCGTGCCTTAGCAGGGATCTTGGCTGTATCCGGGTTACTGCTCCTTCCTTCCATGCTGGGAGTGGGAGCTGCCCCGGCCGGAGCTGGAGCGACATTCCCGCAGAAACGCCCGCGTCGTGTGCGTCCCCGTGGCGCTGGGAAGCGCGGCTGGGAGGGAGCGAAAGGCTTCGTGGCTGCCCTCCGCCCTCGGGGTTTCCCGCCTTTCCAGAAGATTCCCTAAACACGAACCCGCTCAGGTGCCGGCAGAGGGGGGGTGGATCCCTGCCGTTCCAGCGGGATGGAAGGGAGCGGAAAAAGCCCTGGAATGGGCACTGAGCCGTTCCCAAAAGGAGCACGATCCCTGAAAAATGTCCGAGCGGGTTCGGGTTGCCGGCTCCGGAATACAGCCGCTCGGATAATCAGCGCGCATCTCCCGAGGCTTCCCGAGATTCCACTCCTAATTCCCGATTTCCCCGTTCCCTGCCGTTAAAGGGAATATTTCGGAGCCGCCTCCGGTGCAACAGGTTCCCGAAGGTTTCCCGGAATCCGCAGGTTTCCCCCCAAAACTTCCCGTTTTGCCGCCGTTCGGAATGTTCTGTTTGTGCAAAAATTTGGAGAACCACCATAAGGGCTTCTTTGCATTTTTAATTTAGTAACTAACATATGAATACATTTGCATATTAATGAGTTGCAGATTAAATCATGCATACATAATTGCCTCCTTACTGTGTTTAA
This sequence comes from Rhagologus leucostigma, assembly GCA_013397725.1. NCBI lineage: Eukaryota > Metazoa > Chordata > Aves > Passeriformes > Rhagologus > Rhagologus leucostigma. The sequence goes on along the minus strand of VZTD01006196.1, from coordinate 4,807 downwards.
TGTTTGTCAAAACCTCCAGCCCGGGTTTGATGGATGGCGGATGAAAGATTCCAATTCGAGGTACCCTTGGAACAGCGTTCCCGAGGAGCGGGAATTTCTCCCCGGCCGTCCCGAATCCCTCGGAAAAAAAAAAATCCCGGGAAGATTGGGGGGTGCCCGTCCCTTTTCCTTGGATTTTTTTGCCTTCCGCCGAGCCGTTTGCTATTCATAATCATTAATGCATCTCCTAATTATGCAGCATATGTCTGTTAACCCCTTCCCTGCCGCGCTCCCCTCCGGCAGGAAACGGCCCGGAATTCTTTCCCTTCCCGCGCCGCCCGTCCCTTCGGCTTCTCCTCCGCATTTCGGGGAAGAGGCGCTCGTTCCGCCCGGCTTTGGGGCTTTGTCCTGGAGCTCGGAATTCCCGCTTCGGGGATCGAGGGCGTTCCGAGTGCGGAGGTCCCTGAGAACAGGCGGGGAACGCGGGGTCCGCTGGGCCCTGCCCGCGGCCGGCCCTCCGGCTCCGCGTCCCCCGGGATCCTCCCGGTGCCATTCCAGCCTGGAAGCAGCACCTGGACACCGCTCCCGGCTTCCAGGCGCGCGGGGAAAACGCGGGTTTGGGCTCCTGCTGGGAAATCGGGATTTGGCTCGCGGAGAGCCGAGTTCCCAGGATTCCGCGGGGTTCGGGAAGCGCCTCTTGGTTTTGGCCGTGGCTCGGAGGGCCTGAAATTCCCAGTTTGAATCCCTGGGAGATTTTGATGGGATTAGGGAATTCTTGGAGCTGGGGCTTTAGGACAAACGAAACCCCCAAAGAACAGGGAATGCTGCTGGAAAATCCCAGGGGTTGGCTACGCTGGATTTAGCGGGCGATCTCCTTCCATCCTTCTTCTGGATGAAAGGAATTATCATGGAATCACGGAATTCTTTGGGATCCAAGGCCGTTCCCAGACTAATCCATGTCCCCAGGTGCCACATCCACAGGGCTTTAAATCCCTCTGGGAACGGGGGCGGCCTTTCCCGAATACCCCGGCGGGATGGGATTTATCCCAGCGGGATGAGATTTATCCCAGCAGGATTGGATTTATCCCAGCGGGATTTGCTTTTCCTAAAGGCTGGAATAGCAAATCCTTCTCTGGCGGGCTCCAATCCGTGGGACAACATCGGGACCGAGGGCTCGGATGTTTCCAGAGCGGGAATCTCCCGATCCATAACCCCCGTGCCTCAGGAACGTGTCCAAAGGGAGCCTTAAATCCTTTTAAAATGCCCATCCTTTTCCATAGGGAATCCCGTGGGATGTTCCAGGAGAATTCCTGGGATTGGCTGGGCAGTCCTTGGATTGGTTTGTGGAGCAGGAGCTTCCGTATCCTGAGCCAGCCCCTCTCCCATCCCCAAAACATCGGGGAATGTTGGGTTGGATGGATTATCCTGCCTCGGCATTCCCATTCCCAGATAGAACCATTCCCAGAGAGGAATTGGGAAGCGGGAGAGAAGCTGGGGAAGGCTGGTGGGGACAGCTCTGCCCGGAATTCCCGAATTCCTCCCAGCTGGGCATTCCAAGCCTTCTCCAGCCCCGCAGGGGGGTTCAGAACAACCCAAGGATGGGATTATCCAAGGGACCTGGATTTGGAGGAATTCCGGCCTTTTCCTGTAATCCGGGGGAAGTCGGGGCTGGAATCTCGGCATCCCTCGGGAGAGCTGAGCAGGGAGAGCGCTCGGAGCTCCCCGGGTGCTGCCCTTCCCAAAGCTTCCATCCTGGAACTCGTAGTGGGAAAGCGGGGACCCATTCCCTGTCCTCCTTCTTCTCCCTCTCCCTCTCCCTCTCCTCCTTCTCCTTCTCCTTCTCCTTCTCCTTCTCCTTCTTCTCCTTCTCCTCCTCCTTCTCCTTCTCCTTCTCCTTCTCCTTCTCCTTCTCCTTCTCCTTCTCCTTCTCCTTCTTCTCCTTCTCCTCCTCCTCCTCCTTCTCCTCCTTCTCCTCCTTCTCCGTCTTTTCCTTCTGCTCCATATCCAGTCTAAACCTGGGAATGGGAAGAGGTGAGGGTGAGGCACGGGCAGTGCTCAGAGTCACTCCAAGAACATTCCTGGCATCATTTATAGGAATTGTGGGAGCTCTGGCATTGAGAAGGGTTTTCCGTCCCTTTCTGCCGGGTTTGGCACCCACTCACCCGGAACCTCTGGGAATTCTGTGGATTCTCCATTCCAAACGTGACCTTGTGAGCTCGACAGCCTCATCCTTCGGATCCTGGTGATCCCAGTGAGGAACAGGAGAAATCCTTCAGATCCCAGTGATCCCAGTGAGGAACAGAAATCCTTCGGATCCTGGTGATCCCAGCCCAAGGGGAGCTTCCGCCCATCCCGTTTTTCCACGAGGGCTCCGCGTGGGAAGTCGGGAACACGCTGGGAGCTGCCGTCCCTTTGGGGGTGATGGGGAGCGGACGCGGCCGATGTTCCCGGGAATTCCTTGTTCCCCCTCCGGCTGCAGGGAGCGGGTGGGATGGGATCGGAATTCCCGCATCGGTTCTGGGAATCCGTGTTTATTTTCGGGATATTTGATTGATTTTAGGGCTCCTTCCGTGAGGCCATTTGGAATTACGGATGTTTGGGATCCATACCGGATTTTAGGGATATTTCTAGGCATTGGTGTTTCTACATCCGTGGTTTTGGGGTGTTGGCATCCGCATTTTTGGGGCTGCTCGGTTCACAGCTCGGTTTTTAGGGATCCTTTGGGATCTCTTAGGGATATTCACGTCGCGTTCCCTTTCGTTTTCCGGGCACCGATTCCATATCTGCGTTTTTAGGGATTCCTCGGGGGTGGAATTTGGATCTTGGCTTTTAGGGCTGTTCAATTCCCAGGACATTTCCTTTGGACCTGCGTTTGGGGGATCATTTAGGGCTGCCTTCGGGAATACTCAGGGGTGCTCCTAGGAAGAACTTTTAGGGATAATTCAGGGCAGTTTTAGGGATATTTTAGGGCTGCTTTCCCTGGCTTGACTTCCTACATCCCTTTATTCCCTAATTTGTCGCAATTCCGAGCCTTTTTGGTTTAATGTCTCTGGGTTTTTGGGGTCGTTTAGGGCTGGCTGTAGGGATTTTTAAGGATATTTTAGGGCTAGTTTTAGGGATCGTTTAAGGATTTTTAAAGATCATTTAGGGCTGGTTTTAGGGATCATTTAAGGATTTTTAAGGATATTTTAGGGCTAGTTTTAGGGATCGTTTAAGGATTTTTAAAGATCATTTAGGGCTGGTTTTAGGGATCATTTAAGGATTTTTAAGGATATTTTAGGGCTGGGTTTAGGGCTGTTTGATTTCAGTTCATAGGGTTAAAATCTCTATTTTTGGGATGCTCTTAGGGCTATTTAAGGAACCTTTGGGGCTGCTTTTAGGGCCACTTTAGGGCTGGTTTATTTCAGTTCCTGGGGTTCATATCTCAGTTTTGGGTGGTTTTGTGCTGCTTTAGGGCCATTTTAGGGCCACTTTAGGGCTGGTTTATTTCAATTCCTAGGGTTAGTACCTATTTTTTGGGCTGCTTTTGGGCCGCTTTTATGGCTGTTTTAGGGCCACTTTCGGGCTGGTTTATTTCAGTTCATGGGGTTAAAATCTATGTTTTGGGCTGCTTTTAGGGCTATTGAAGGAACCTTTGGGGCTGTTTTAGGGCTGTTTAGGGTTAATATCTATCTTTGGGCTGCTTTTTGGGCTATTGAAGGAACCTTTGGGGCTGCTCTTAGGGATACTTTAGGGCTGTTGTATTTTAGTTCATAGGGTTAAAATCTCTGTTTTTCGGGCTGCTTTTAGGGCTGTTTCAGGGCCATTTACGGAACCTTTGGGGCTGCTTTTAGGGCTGTTTTAGGGCTGGTTTATTTCGATTCCTAGGGTGAACATCTCTATTTTTGGGCAGCTTTTAGGGCCGTTTTAGGGCCACTTTGAGGCTGTTTCATTTCAATTCCTAAGATTAAAATCTCTGGTTTTTGGGATGCTTTCGGGCTGGTTTTAGGGCTGTTTTATTTCAGTTCATCGGGTTAATATCTCTAGTTCTGGGCTGCTTTTAGGGCTATTGAAGGAACCTTTGAGGCTGCTTTTAGGGCCACTTTAGGGCTGGTTTATTTCAGTTCCTAGGGTTCATATCTCAATTTTTGGGATCCTTTAGGACTGGTTGTAGCGATATTTCAAGAACTTCTCGGGCTGGTTTTAGGGGTATTTGAGGAGCCTTTCAGGCTGGTTTTAGGGCTGCTTTAGGGCTGTTTGAGTTCAGTTCATAGGGTTAAAATTTTTGGGATGCTTTTGGGTTTTAGGGCTATTTAAGGAACCTTTGGGGCTGCTTTTAGGGCCACTTTAGGGCTGTATTATTTCAGTTCCTGGGGTTCATATCTCAGTTTTTTGGGCTGCTTTTAGGGCTATTTAAGGAACCTTTCGGGGTGCTTTTAGGGCAGTTTTAGGGCTGGTTTATTTCAATTCCTAGGGTAATACCTCTATTTTTTGGGCTGCTTTTAGGGCTGTTTCAGGGCCATTTAAGGAACCTTTGGGGCTGCTTTTAGGGCTGTTTTAGGGCTGGTTTATTTCGATTCCTAGGGTGAACATCTCTATTTTTGGGCAGCTTTTAGGGCCGTTTTAGGGCCACTTTCGGGGACCTTCTCAGCGCCGCCTCTCCGCCGTGGCGTCGCGCGGGGCTTTTTCCCGAGGCGCGGCCGTTGCGGGGCCGTTTTTTGGGAGCGCGGGGGGCGGCAGCTGCGCACAAAGCTGGGAGCGCGCCAGCAGCGGGGCCAGATGGCGCGGTGATTAGATGTGCACGGCCCCTTCCCTGCTCCTTCCCTTCCCTCCCTTCCCTTCCCTTCCC